>JAODAL010042934.1:0-34332 GCA_025379985.1 Phyllomedusa bahiana | reverse complement strand
CACCCGCGCGCCTTGGCACAGGGGCCTTGGTTACCACTTTGTACATGTTGTGTTTGGGATTTGTTCACAATGCTTTCCTGAAAAGTTCAGTAAACTATGGGTTGTTGAACTGGTGTTGGAGTCGTTTTCTTTGTCCGTAACTTCGCTGTATTTCAGGAATCCTACCTCGGTGCTCGGCTTACACACTAAACCTATGTCAATATTACCCCAGTACACAACACACATGGGGTACCGGGAAGAGCCAGAAGTGGATCCTCTGATGTGATGTTCCTCTTCTGGGGTGGCTGGTATTTTTAGAATGGGAAGGGACCAGTATCGATGGAACTTCCCATTCTGATAGTATCAGGCTGCAGCTGTCGGTTTTATCTTGGCTGGTTATAGAAATTAAGGGGTCTCCACGTCGTTTTTATTTTCTTAACAATTTGTTCTGATTTGTTCAGATTTTTAATAAAGGATAAAAACAGCCAAGGCTGCAGCTGCAGGATGATATTATTACGATGTGAAGCTCAATGAATATTGGCCTTTCCCACCCTGAAAATACCAGCCCGCAGCTGCCCCGTAAAGCTGACCATCACATTCTTCCAAGTAAGGCAATACCCAATATGGGGTCATAAAGTAGGTTTCAGGCATGTGGTGAGTCTCAGGCGGGAAGGAGCACTATTTGGCTTTGGGAATGCAGAATAAGCTGGATTGGTTGGAGATCCTCATGTTACAATAGTAGAGTCCCCCAAGTTCCAGAACAGAGATAATCCCCCATAAGTGACCTTTCAATGAATTCATCTAGAAGTATAGTGTGAATTTTGACCCCTCAGGCTTTTCACAGAAATTTTTAGAATCAGGTAGTGAAAATTAAAATTTACATTTTTCCCTAAAAATGCACCATTATTCTCAAATATTTAATTTTCACAAAAAAGAGGAGAAAACGCACCCTAAAACCTGTTTCCCAACTTCTGAGTAAGGTAATACCCCATATGTGGTCATAAAGTATATTTGGGGTACGTGGTGTGTCTCAGAAGGGAAGGAGCGCTATTTAGCTTTGGGAATGCAGAATAAGCTGGATTGGTTGGAGGCCCTCATGTTGCAGTAATAGAGCCCCCAAGTTCCAGAACAGAGAAAACAAAACCAAAACTGACTCCATTTTGAAAACCACACCCGTCAGTGAATTCATCTAGGGGTATAGTGAGCATTTTCACCCCAGGCTTTTCACAGAAACTTCTGGAATCAGATTTTGAAAATGAAAAATTACAATATTTCCAACAAATTGCACTATTTTTCTCAAATTTTTCAACTTCGCAAAAAAGGAGGGAAAAAAAACCACCCCAAAACCTGTTCCCAATTTCTTCTGAGTAAGGTAATACCCAATATATAGTCATAAAGTAGGTTTGGGGCACGTGCTGAGTCTCAGAAGGGAAGGAGCGCTATTTGGCTCTCAGAGTGCAAAATAAGCTGGATTGGTTGGAGGCCTTCATGATGTATTAGTAGAGCCCCCCAAGTTCCATAACAGAGAAAAAAAAACAAAAGTGACCCCATCTTGGAAACTACACCCATCAGTGAATTCATCTAGGGGTATATGTGCATTTTGACCCCACAGGTGTGTTTTTTGTAGATAATGCATTTAGAGGTATAAGGTGAAAATCACAATTATCCTGTATTTATTCCAGACCTTTTCACAATAACAGCGACGTGCCTTGTGCAAAAGTGACAAAGTACATTTCTAATTTTTTTGCCATGTCTAGGGACATCCTACATGTCAGCCTAGGATTTGGCTGGCCCCTACTACACGCCATAGAGGAGACACAGCGGCCTCTTGCTGGACACGCCTATTTTACTGAATTACAGAGCAAATGCTGTTCAATTGCACATACTGTGATGTGAACTGAGATTATGAAACACCCAAAAGTGACCCCATTCTAGAAAGTTCACCCCTCAAGGAACATTTTAAGGGGTGTCATTACAATCTTGACATAAGTGTTTCATAAAATGAATTCCCAGACATCATTGTGTATTACAAAGGTGAAAATTACTCTTCAGTAGCAGTTAGGATCCTGGACTGCTTCCATCATGCACGTATTAAACTTTTGGTTCAAATTGAGTCCGTTTTATATGGCCATCCCTTTGCACCCTTACCTTGGCTACCCCCCTCAATGTTACCCAAAAAAATCTTATGTACCCTTCCTTTGGTAACTCAAACCACCATAGTGACCCACAGAGCATTCCCCTCCTCCATGCACATCTTCGAGCTGGGAGGTCCCCTCAGCCTGTTCACAGGAAACCCCATCTTACCCAACGCCTTGCGAGCAGCCTCCTTTCTCATTACGGGGGATAAAGGTTTTATAGTCATGAAAGACCTATCTTTAGACAACACCTTTAGGTCATACTCTGACTTAATCACGAACTCTGCTTCCACACGTTTTTCCAGATTGAATTATTACCAGTTGCGCAGTTTCTATTCTACACATAAATCATCTCTGTCCTTAAATTTGATGACCTTTGAGACCTGATGTATCCAGAAAGTTCATACTGAGCATCTTCTCTCAAAGACCTATGGCCTACTATATGCTTTGGGTGGTCCCCCCAAACTCCCATACCAAGTAGCTTGGGAGAGGGAATTATCCAAAGAATTCTCGGATGAGGACTGGAATAAAATGTTTCTGCTGGCCCACAAAACCTGTCTCAGTAAGGATCCAGGAAATGAATGATAAGATCCTGTCCCGATGATACAGGGGCCCCGCCCTACTGCACGCCATATACCCCTCAGTTCCCAATATTTGCTGGCAGTGTCAAAGGGAAGTTGGTACTTTAACGGATGCTGGTAGTGGATCCGCTGGACCACCGCAAGCGATGGTGTAAGCCGTACCAAGGGGCGGAATCTAAGTAGAACCCGGTTTTCACCAGAGCCCGCCGCAAAGCGGGATGGACTTGCTGCGGCGGAGAACTACCAGGTCGCCCCACTGGCGTGAATTGCTTGCGGTGGCAGCCAAGGCAGTGCGTGGTACAAAATCGTGAGACGTAGGCGAAGTCGGGGACAGGCAAGAGGTCAGGGCAGGCGGCAAAGGTTCGTGGTCGAGAAACAGGAGCGTAAAGGTTCGGTACACGGAAGACAGGCTATGAGGCAGAAGACGCTTTCTCTAAAGGCAGTACGGCACTAGAGATCCGGCAAAGGTGACCCGGAAGGAAGGAGGTTAAATAGGGTCACCTGCCAGCCTTTACCAATAATGGGCGTACTGGCCCTTTAAATCCTCGAGAGCCAGCGCGCGCGCGCCTAAGGCGCGGGCATGCACATACCGGCCGGCCGGGAGGACGCGGGAGCGCAGTCAGGTAAGGGGGAAGCCGGGACCCGACCCGTGGGACCGGGAGTCGCCGCCGGGACCCGACGGGCGGCAGCACGAGTGTGCCCGGAGCCCGGGCGAGGGGCTGCGGGACCACTCGTGACAGTACCTCCCTCCCCCTAGGCCTCCTCCTCTTTCTGGTTTGGAGGAACCTCAACACGAGATCGCGGTCCAGGATGTTTTCCTCAGGCTCCCATGATCTCTCCTCTGGACCAAATCCCTCCCAATCAACCAGGAATTGCCGTTTACCCCTAACCGACTTCATAGCCAAGATCTCTTTGACCGCAAATATGTTGGAGGCTACAGTCTCAGGAGAGGGGGGGGACACTTTTCTGGAGAAGCGGTTCAACACGACGGGCTTCAGGAGGGATACATGAAAAGAATTTGGGATCCGCATGGAGGGTGGGAGTCGGAGCTTATACGCGGTCCGTTCCTAGGGACGGGCAGGGCGGGCGGTCGCCCGGGGCGCCGAGGCTCCGCTCACCCGAGGGGGGCGCCGCGGCCGCCCTGCCTGCCCGAAGGAGCGCCGCTGACTTCTCGTATACTGTTTTATAACAGCCGCGCAGAGCCAGCAGCTGCAGGGAGGAGGCGGGACGGATCGTTCCCGTCCTGACTCCTCCCCTGTATCAGCGTCACAGGGGGCGCACAGCTCTCACCGCGCCCCCTGTGATGCTCGATCTCCTCGGCGCTCAGCTCTGCCGCCCAGGAGATCCCTGGGAGCTGCGAGCAGCGTAAGCAGCGTGACGTCATCACGCTGCTTACTCCGCACTGCAGCTCCCACTGCTGAGCAGCTCCGGGCCGGGACGCGCGGACCCAGGTGAGTACTCTTTTATTATTTTATAATTACTTACGGGGGGCATCCTGGCTACAAGAGGGGCACACTGGCTCCAATGGGGGCATCCTGGCTACAAGAGGGGGCATCACTGGCTACAAGAGGGCATACTGGCTCCAAGGGGGGCATCCTGGCTACAAGAGGGGGCATCACTGGCTACAAGAGGGGCACACTGGCTCCAATGGGGGCATCCTGGCTACAAGAGGGGCACACTGGCTCCAATGGGGGCATCCTGGCTACAAGAGGGGCACACTGGCTCCAATGGGGGCATCCTGGCTACAATGGGGCACAATGGCTACAAGAGGGGCACACTGGCTACAATGGGGGCATCCTGGCTACAATGAGGGCACACTGGCTACAAGGGGTGCATCCTGGCTACAATGGGGGCACACTGGCTACAATGGGGGCATCCTGGCTACAATGGGGCATCCTGGCTGCAATGTGGGCACACTGGCTACAAGGGGGCATCCTGGCTGCAATGAGGGCACACTGGCTACAAGAGGGGCACACTGGCAACAATGGGGGCACACTGGCTACAAGGGGGGCACACTGGCTACAAGGGGGGCATCCTGGCTACAATGGGGGCATACTGGCTACAAGGGGGCATCCTGGCTACAATGAGGGCACACTGGCTACAAGGCGGCATCCTGGCTACAATGGGGGCACACTGGCTACAAGGGGGCACACTGGCTACAATTAGGGCACACTGGCTACAAGGGGGCACACTGGCTACAAGAGGGGCACACTGGCTACAAGGGGGCATCACTGGCTACAATGGGGGCACACTGGCTACAATGGGGGCACACTGGCTACAGGGGGCATCACTGGCTACAATGGGGCCCACTGGCTACAATGGGGCGCACTGGCTACAAGGGGGCGCACTGGCTACAAGGGGGGCATCACTGGCTACAGGGGGGCATCACTGGCTACAATGGGGGCACACTAGCTACAATGGGGGCATCTCCTGGCTACAAGGGGGCATCTCCTGGCTACAAGGGGGGCATCTACTGGCTACAGGGGCATCTACTGGCTACAATGGGGCATCACTGGCTACAATGGGGCACACTAGCTACAATGGGGGCACACTAGCTACAATGGGGGCATCACTGGCTACATGGGGGGCATCACTGGCTACAGGGGGCATCACTGGCTACAGGGGCATCTACTGATAACAGGGGGCCTCTACTGGCTACAGGGGGCATCTACTGGCTACAGGGGGTATCACTGGCTACAGGGGGCTACTACCTGGCTATAGGGGGCTACTACCTGGCTATAGGGGGCTACTACGTGGCTACAGGAGCTATTACATGGCTACCATATGAGATGCTATAGATGGGGAGTTTGTATAGAGATAGGAATTGGTTGGAAAATACTGATAAAGGGAGGAGTCTTAAGATATTTGTTTTGTAAATTTTACAGTGAAGAGTCGGTGTAGTCTTCATGGCGTCTGGGATAGATGGAGAAGAAGAAGAAGAGAAAGAGAACAGCTCTTCAGAGATGTCTCCTGTGAGTCACTAGATATAACTTTACTGTAACCATTTATATGTGTGCAGAGCCTGTGTACAGCTGGTATCCACCACTGTATGGCGGTAATATTGGTTGAAGTATAATGGTTTGTATTCAGTAATGGTCAGTTTGTATTATTTGGTCACTATGTGCTGGTGATATGTGGTCAAGGTGTTGCTGTATTTGGTCACTATGTGGTGATATGTGGTCATGGTGTGGTAGTATTATTTGGTCACTGTGAGCTGGTGATATGTGGTCTTAGTGGTCTTGGGATTCTGGTTGGTGTAGTAGTGTTATTTGGTAACTGTATGACTATTATCTAGTAATTTTATATGTAGCACATTGTGGTAAAGCTTTTTGTATATTTTAGATTTGGTTGATGGTGATGCAATGTGTCGCAATATGGCACATTATGTTACATGGGGGGGAGGGGGGGCGAAATTTCTTCACCTCGCCCTGAGTGAAATTTAGCCTAGGAACTGCTCTGCTTATACGCTACTGGATTAATACGGCTCAGGATTTCAAAGGGCCCAAGGACGCGCGGACCCAGCTTGTAGCTGGGGATTTTCAACCTGACATATTTGGCGGACAGCCAGACTTTGTCTTCAGGGGTAAAGGTTGGAGCTGGTCTCCTCTTTCTGTCCGCCTGGGCCTTCATACGGGCAGCGGCACGCTGCAGGGACTGACGAGTCTGCTCCCAGATGCCAGATAAGTCGTGGACCAAGGGATCTACAGAGGGAACCTCGGAGGAGGAGGGCAGTGGGAGCGGAGGGCGGGGATGCCGGCCATATACAATAAAGAAGGGAGACGCGCCTGAAGCCCCTGAGTCCAACGAGTTGTATGAAAATTCGGCCCAGGGTAGGAGGTTGGCCCAATCATCCTGGTGAGCAGAAACAAAATGACGTAAGTGCTGCCCAGAATCTGATTGACCCTCTCTACCTGGCCGTTAGATTGCGGATGGTATGACGAAGAGAAGTCTAACTTAACCTGCAGTCGGGAGCAGAGTGCGCGCCAGAACTTGGACACGAACTGCACCCCACGATCAGAAACGATGTGCTGGGGCAGACCGTGCAGGCGGAACACGTGAATAAAGAAAAGGGAGGCAAGACGTGGTGCGGAAGGTAACCCGGGCAGTGGGACGAAGTGCGACATCTTCGAAAACCTATCCGTAATGACCCAGATCACGGTGTTACCCGAAGAGGATGGAAGGTCGGTGATGAAATCCATCGCCACATGGGACCATGGAGTACTGGGCGTAGGCAGGGGTCGCAGCAGCCCGGAAGGACTGTGGCAGGGTACCTTATTCCTGGCACAAGTAGCACAGGCATCCACGAAGTCCTTAATATCTTTAGCCAGCCCTGGCCACCAGTAGAACTGAGAGATCAATTGGAACGATCTTCGGGCCCCAGGATGTCCTGCCATCAAAGAGCAATGTCCCCAATGTCCACCGTGCTTGCCGAGGATTGAGGCGCTGGGCCGACTGGAGATACTGAAGGTTTTTGTGATCCGTAAATACCATGAAAGGATGACGAGCTCCCTCCAGGAGATGCCGCCACTCCTCCAGGGCCATCTTGATAGCGAGTAATTCTCGGTCCCCAATAGCATAGTTCCTCTCAGCCGACGAGAAGGTCTTGGAGAAGAACCCGCAGGTGATGGTTTTCCCCTTGGGACCCTTTTGAGTAAGGACAGCTCCGGCCCCCACCGAAGAGGCATCCACCTCCAGAGAGAAAGGCTTCTCAGGGTCAGGGCGTGACAAAATAGGTGCGGAAGCAAAGGCTGACTTCAAATCCGAGAAGGCTCTTTCGGCCGCTGGTGGCCAACATTTGGGATTAGCCTTCTTCCTGGTGAGAGCCACAATTGGAGCCACCAGTGTAGAGAAGTGGGATATAAACTGCCGATAGTAATTGGCAAAGCCCAAAAAACGTTGTATGGCTCGAAGTCCAACAGGTCGTGGCCATTGCAGGATAGCAGACAGCTTAGTGGGGTCCATTTGCAGGCCTCGGTCGGAGACGATGTAACCGAGGAAAGGCAGACTGGATTGATGGAACACGCATTTCTCTAATTTGGCGTACAGGCGGTTGCTGCGAAGGCGTTGCAGGACTAGGCGCACCTGTGATAGATGGGTCCGGAGGTCAGGGGAGAAAACCAAGATGTCGTCCAGGTAAACGATGACACACGTGTAGAGCAGGTCCCTGAAGATGTCATTTACGAACTCCTGAAAGACCGCGGGAGCATTGCACAGACCGAATGGCATTACTAGATACTCAAAGTGACCGTCGCGGGTATTAAACGCCGTCTTCCACTCATCTCCCTCACGGATCCTGATGAGGTCGTATGCCCCGCGCAGGTCCAATTTGGAAAAAACCCTTGGCTCCCTGTAGACGGTCAAAGAGTTCTGTAATTAGTGGCAAGGATACCGGTTTTTTCACGGTAATCTGGTTCAGGCCCCGGTAGTCCGAGCATGGACGGAGAGAACCATCCTTCTTCTGTACGAAGAAAAAACCAGCTCCGGCGGGTGTTGAGGAAACTTGCAAAATAAAACCCTTTTGCAGGTTTTTCCGGAATAGCCCCGACATGGCCTGAGTCTCTGGTCTAGCCCAATGGGTAAACTCTACCCCGAGGAGGACTGGTCCCGGGAAAAGGAGGTCAATGGGACAGTCATAGGGGGGGATGAGGAAAGGAAGGGGATTCGGCCTGTTTCTCCGAAAAGACATTCGCGTAGCCCCCGTATTCAGCAGGAAGACCTGGCAGGAACCTGTAAGAATGGTGAGGTGGAATGGCCCGGACTGGCCGCGAAAGAGAGACAGCGACTCTGGCAGTCGCGAACCCCAGCGCAGAACCTCCCCGGTTTTCCAGTCGAGGGTTGGGGCATGGAGCTGCAGCCACGGAAGACCCAAGAGGATCGCTGAGGACGACCGAGGGAGGATGTAAAAGGTGATCTCCTCCTTGTGTAAGGCCCCCACAGCGGAGGAACAATGGCTTGGCCCACGTCCCGGGAATGGCCTCACTAAGGAGCTCACCACCACGGAGGATATCACCAAGGCTTCTCCAGACGGGTCACCGGAAGGCGATACGGGGACACCAGGGGTGGCGTGAATAAAGTTCCCGCGATCCAGAGTCTAGAAAGACGGGCACCCCAAAAAAAACGATCCGGACCCAGACGAGAACTCAACCTCCAAGTAAGCGTGGAGAGGCAGTGTGCACACCAAGGGACGCCTCCCCGACATAACCGAGGAGCGGGCCTTTCCCTCCGCTGTGGGCGAAGTGGGAACCATTGCGAAAGTAAATCCGGGCTGGCAACAGTAGAGGCACAATTTTCTCTGGCCCGACGGCGGGACAGCTCCTGTTGTACAGATGTGCCCGGGTCCACATGCATGGGTTCTTCACGGGTTTGGGGGAGCGAAAGGGGCAGCTGTGGTCTTTGGAAGACCGGAGCCAGGCGGGGCAAACGGCATGGTCGGCAGATTAACGTTCCTGGCGTAGTTCCTCTTGCCGCTCGAAAAAGCGAACATCAAATCCGAGTGGCTAGGTGGATCAGCTCGCTTAGGGAGGACGGGAATCCTCTAGCCGCTAGGGCGTCCTTAACTCTGCCCGGGACAGGCCCTTTTTGAAAGTGGCACATAGGGCGGCGTCGTTCCAGGTCAGCTCTGACGCCAGGGTCCGAAAATGAACTGCATAGTCGCCAACCGAGGAGTCACCCTGGCGAAGATTCAGTAGAGCGGTCTCTGCCGAGGAAGCCCGTGCTGGCTCTTCAAAGACACTGCGGAACTCTGAAAGGAAAGGCCTGTAGGTCCGCCCGTCACTCGGATCCCCCCGGTCCCAAGAGGGGTGGCCCCAAGCTAAGCCTTCCCGGACAGCATACTGACCACGAACGCCACCTAAGAACGTACAGTGGTGAATTGACCAGCCAACAACTCAACGTGAAATCGAGCACTGGGTAATAAATCCCCTGCACAGTTTGGAGTCCCCTTCAAACTTGTCAGGTATTTGGTTTAAGCGTAGCCGAGAAGTCCCGGGTGCTGGCGGAGGTGGTCGCCACAGGAGGAGGAGGTCAGCGCTGTGTGTTAGCCAGGCGCGGGCAGCATGGCGGAAGACTGGTTCAGCTGCTGGGCTTGTTGCGCAAGTTGTTGTTACTGCTTGAGCCACTATCCCCGTGAGATCCGGGTCCCCGGGGCAAAGGTACCTTGGCGGGATCCATGGCCGGATCTTACTGTAACGAATGCAGGTAGTGGATCCGCGGGACCACCGCAAGCGATGGTGTAAGCCGTACCAGGGGGCGGAATCTAAGTAGAACCCGGTTTTCGCCAGAGCCCGCCGGGACCCGACCCGTGGGACCGGGAGTCGCCACCGGGACCCGACGGCCACTCGTGACAGGAACCATGCTCCATATATGGTGGAAGTGTACTTCCTTACAACCATTTTGGACCAAAATAATCCATGTTATTCATTTGATTTGTGGTGAGAGGTTAGACAATGACCCAGCCATTTTACTCCTCTTTGCCATCCCCCGTCCAGCACATATTCTGAAAACTCATCTACTCACTGTCACGGTTCACGCCGCGGTCCCTGCCTTGGACCGTCAGTGTGTCTGTGCCTTCTTTGTACTTACTTCCTGGGGTCCTGTGGGCGCACTGCGTCTCCTAGGTTGCGTGCGCAGCAGCTTCCTGCCTTTTATAGGTTCTCTGTCCTGTTCACCTTCCTCTTGACCTGTGACCCCTGGGTATAAGAGGAAGTTCCTGTCTTTGCTCTGGGTCAGTCCATTGTTGTGTTTTGCCTCATGCTGAGAGGGTGTCCATCTGAGCTCCTGCCAGCATCTCAGGTCTGCTTTTCTGGATTTAACCCCTGAGATGCTGGTCCAGTTCCAGCAGTTCACCAGAGCTCCTGACCACCTGTCTGTCGTGTCTGCTGCCGTTGCACCTGTCCAGTTCCTGCTGTGTATCCTGCCATTGCACCTGTCCAGTACCTGCTGTGTATCCTGCCGTTGCACCTGTCCAGTACCTGCTGTGGTATCCTGCATTGCACCTGTCCAGTACCCACTGTGTATCCTGCCATTGCACCTGTCCAGTACGTGCTGTGTATCCTGCCATTGCACCTGTCCAGTACCTGCTGTGTATCCTGCCAGTGCACCTGTCCAGTACCTGCTGTGTATCCTGCCATTACACCTGTCCAGTACCTGCTGTGTATCCTGCCGTAATCCCTGTCCAGTAGCTGCTGTGTATCCTGCCATTGCACCTGTCCAGTACCTGCTGTGTATCCTGCCATTGCACCTGTCCAGTACCTGCTGTGTATCCTGCCATTGCACCTGTCCAGTCGCTGCTGTGTATCCTGCCATTGCACCTGTCCAGTACCTCTGTGTATCCTGCCTTTGCACCTGTCCAGTACCTGCTGTGTATCCTGCCATTCACCTGTCCAGTAGCTGCTGTGTATCCTGCCTTTGCACCTGTTGTATATGCTTATTCCTGCTGTATCCACCTCCTCCCGAGACATCACTCCTGCCCTGATACAAAACACCAGTGACTGTCTGTCCGCTGTCTCTGACATCATGTCCTCTCTCCATCTGAAACTAAACCTCACTTAAACTGAAAATTCTTTGTCTTTCCACCATCTTCTAACCAACCCACCCTGTATCTCTGTCTCAGTGTGTGCCACCCACCAATAACTCCTAGGCAGCAGGCCCGCTGTCTTGGGGTAATATTAGATTCTAATCTGTCCTTCACCCCATATATCCAATCCCTTGCCCGCTCCTGTCACCTGCACCTCAAGAACATCTCCAAAATCCGTACTTTTCTCACTGTGGAAACAGCTCAAACCCTCATTGTTGCTCTTATTCACGCTCGTCTTGACTACTGTAACTCCTTGCTTATCGGTCTCCCTCTCTGCAAACTCGCCCCTCTCCAATCTGTCCTGAATGCAGCAGCCAGGCTTGTCTTTCTTTCCAGCCGCTATACTGATGCCTCTACCCTGTGTCAGTCACTGCACTGGTTGCCTATCCAGTACAGGATACAACATAAACTCATCACTCTCACCCATAAAGCTCTCCACAGTGTTGCTCCTCCCTACATCTCCTCCCTAATCTCTGTCTAACCGCCCTACCCGTGCTCTCGCCGCTCTGCTGATGATATCCCGACTACATTGCACAATCATCCGAACCACCCCAGCCCGCCTAAAAGATTTAAAACGTGCGGCACCAATTCGCAGGAATATGCTACCGCGGGCGATCAGACACACTCAGAACCCTTTTTAGTTTTAAGAGGGCCCTGAAAATACATCTTCTCGGCCTGGCCACCAAGATCCCTAACTGCTATCACACACATCTGTCACTCCCTGCACTTTGGGGGCCACAGGCACTAAACTGTAATAGATGTACATGTCAGGGTGGCAGGGTCCCCCCAATTTTTATGTAAACCACCTCCTATTTATGTAACATGGCTGGACCATAGTAAACTGAGCACTTCTTAACCCTTTGTCTCACCCATACACCATAATAGATTGTAAGCTCTCGCGAGCAGGGTCCCCACACCTCGGGTCTCATTTGTAAGTTCTTTTAATGTGTAATGACTGTATGTACACCCTCTAAATTGTAAAGTGCTGCGGAATATACTGGCGCTATATAAATAAAGATTATTATTATTATTCTGCTGCACACATTTTCCTGCTGTACCTGGAGTTCCTGTCCTGCACCTCGGCTGTCACCACAGGTAGCCACATCAGGGGAAGTGACCTGGGGGTTCCTCGCAGCAAAGTCCGTCCTTAAACTCTGCTCCCTGGTGTGGATCTCCATATATCATCTCACCTGCGGTGATCACAGTGGATCCACTCCCGGATACCAGTGATTGGCGCCTCAGCGTTCGTTGTGACCACCAGATCATTACAGAATGGACTGACCATCGTCCACTTCCATCACACTCTCATTCCTACTAAACGCAGCTAAGGCCGTCATTCTCCAATTATGGCGATCCACACCCTTACGGATTGGTTCAAAGCGGTTCACACAATTTGTAGATTGGAGGAGTTGTGTAGTGACTCGATTAACGAAGCGGAAGGCTTCCTGCACACCTGGGGGGAATGGCTCACTTTTTGCAAATCCCCTCACTATTGCACTCTTTGAGAGATGACACAAAAATATGGCATCTGCGATCTCTCCTGAGTCATAACCACTGCTCCCCTGTGATGGGCTGCCGGCTCCGACTGCTCCCCTTTCCCCTCCTTTCCTTATTTTACACACTGTTGATTCAGGCTCCGTTTCTGAGGCTCTTGTTTGCTACACCACGTTACAGGCCTAGACCGGGCTAACTTGTCTGTGCTTCCAAGTCCTAGGTAACGCTTGCTGCAATGCCACCATAACCCGCTCTCATAGAGCATCCTGTGGGCTTACTCTCCCTCTTGATGTTGTCCCTGTTAGAGAATCTGTCTCTATTGGGTTCACGCTCACAGCCAGACAAACCTCTTATTACTCTCTGATGTTTCCTCATATGATGTTCTGTTTTACTTCTATTAATGATCCTTCCACATGTTGCTTGTGATAGATTGTACTTATGATATGTTTTGTATCTACCTACACTTGTTCAAATCTGTTCATGTATCTTTCATTTGAGGCTTGTTCTATTACATCTCTTTCTGTAATGTTTTATATCATTCTAAATAAAAGTTTCTTTGATTGAGGAAAAAAAAGGTGAAAATTACAAACTGACATTATTCCGGCTGCGCCGTGTTACCGCACAATAAAACCTATGAAGGGTTCGGTGCTTCAGGTGCAGACACAACAAGGATAACAGAAAGCTCCAGCCAGTAATCCATGGAGGAGCGGTGCAGGGTGAGGCTATCTGTATGCAGAGGCCGGGCTCATCAGGGCAGGTCTCACACTGGGAAGTTGGGTCTTTTCTCCTTTTGTAGCAAACTCTGCACTTTCTTGTGTCCTTCCCTTTTTACCAGTGGAGGGGATTTCATTAGGGAAATGCTGCCCGGGTACAGGGGACGTCAGAACCAGAAGTGCTGGGGCCTCTCCCTGGTTCCCATAAACCTGCGCCTGTATTTCCTTCTCTTGGAAGTCCACAGCGCCCTCTGTTGGTTTTAACAAATCCTCAATTTGCTTTTGACCCACCGAGTCTTGAGAAAGCAAAAAGGATTTTTTAGCCAAGCCAGTATCTCTCATCCGCAGACAACGCTGTTTCGGGATTTTTGTCCCTCTTCAGTGCAGAGCAGAGCGATACTAGCTTGGCTGTGTGGGAGGCATCGAGTAGCTCAGGAAGGGAAGATCTCTTCTTAAAGGGGTTTTGCCATGATCTCATTTCATACCTCCTGCATTCAGCTCTGTGTGCTCAGAAGGGGGCATGTGTGATTTCTTTGAATTGCATATCATGTGACCCAGCAGGATGACATCACCAGGCCTTTCCTCTCTGTAGTCAAAGCAAAGTCTGTTACACATAGTCCTGTATAGCTCAGAGGTAAACTTTTTGCTTAACAGCACAAGGGTCCTAGGTTCAAATCCCTGCAGGTACCAAACCTATGGATTTTTTTCTCTCTTTATCAATGCACAAACCTGATTGAGGTTTCTTTTTCTCATTTATTTGGACCGTTTGACTAATTACTAAGGAGTACAGAGGACAGAAGTAGAATGACAGCACCTGGGGTTTGAACA
The DNA here is from genome assembly GCA_025379985.1 of Phyllomedusa bahiana. NCBI lineage: Eukaryota > Metazoa > Chordata > Amphibia > Anura > Hylidae > Phyllomedusa > Phyllomedusa bahiana. The sequence continues at coordinate 20,027 of JAODAL010042934.1, read as the reverse complement.
CTCAGTATCTGCCTGAAAGGAGAGGTGATGTCTGAGCATGTGCGACCAGGACTGGGGAGCTCTGAGCCCTGGTCGTATCCCCTGAAGACGAGCTGTAAACAATGGATCACTAAGGGAGCAGCTAAAACAAAAACAGTAGCTAAAACTAAAACAGTCTAGAATTTTTAATAATGATGAATGGTGAAAATGTTTATTATTTAACTTGCAAGATTCCCAAGTCAATTCTACTTCGTGGCAAAACTCCTTTAAGGAGAGCACCGAACAAACGAACGCCCTCTGTTGGTTTTAACAAATCCTCAATTTGCTTTTGACCCAGGATTTGTTAAAACCAACAGAGGGCGCTGTGGGCTTTTTAGCCCCTTTCCCATAATGCCTTGTAATATGCAGATGCTAAGTAGAGGACGAAAAGGCAAAACAAAAACTCTACAAGCCGTTTGTTCGGTGCTCTCCTTAAGGAGAGATCTTCCCTTCCTGAGCTTCTCTTGGAAGGTAATAAACGTCCCCGCTTGGCCTGTACAACTGAAGAGAATATGAGCGCTGTCCATCACCATCTGCACAATGTGCACGGCAGCTTCTTGTACCACACCTTGGTCTTCCATGTCCGGCTTCAGCACCTGGTCCGACAGGTCTAACCCCCCCCCCCCCTCCATGTACTGATTGTAATCCATGATACAGTTGGGATTGAGGGTCACTGTACTGGTACCTTGTACATAGGCAGGGGTGGTGCTGGGGCGAGGACATGTGGTCAATACAAGGATGTCCTTCTTGTCCTTGTATTTGACCAGCAGCAGCTCATCACTGGATTGAGACCTGCTTTCTCCCCTTAGGAGCAATAGTGCAACAAAGGGTTTAGGTTTGCCCCTCTGGTTCTTGCACACTGTGCCGCAGGCTGCTGTACGTCGGCAGCCGAGGGACTTAAAAGTGGAATGCTGGTGTAAACGTTATCCACGTACAGGTGGTCACCTTTATCCATCAGTGAGTGCACCAAATGCCACACTGTTTTCCACTTATTTTTAGGGAAGGGGGCATTCTGGGGTACAATTTGGCTGTCCTTCCCCTCATAAATCCTGAAGCTGTGGGTGTACCCGGAGGTCCTCTCGCACAGCTTACATATTTTTATCCCGTACCGCGCTCTTTTACTGGGCAGGTACTTGCGGAATTTAAGCCTGCCCTTGAAAAGTAAGAAGGACTCCTCCACACAAATACATTTCTCAGGGGTATAAACTGCTGAAAATATGGCGCTGAAATGGGTGATAACAGGCAGAACTTTCTACAAGCGGTCATAGGTGGGGTCATCATGGGGCAGGCACAGTACATTATCTGCATAATGCAAGAATCTTTGTTCAAAGCGCGTACAGGACATGGCATGGCGGTAATTGGGTGTACTGTAGAAAATACCAGTGCTCCAATACTGCCGGGCCTCGGGCTTCTTCACTAAGCTCATATTCAGAATAAGGCCCCAAAATGCAACATCCATAGGGGTCCACCTCGAGAATGACAACATGGGGTTTAGGGCTAAAAACTGCTGGGCATAGAGATTGGTCTGCGCCACCATGACACCTACCAGACCCTCAGAGAAAGATTTTAAAAGAAATCTATGTCAGTGAGGCCTGTAGTGTCAATACGGACTCCTGGGGGGCCACAAAGTCAGGGATTTGTGACTGGTAATCATCTGGGGCGGGAGTCTATATGGGGTCACCTCTTCTGACACACGGGGGTTTCTACTGGAAGGACTCTCATCAGCGGAGGATTCGGACAAGGCAGCGTAATAAACTCCTCGTCTGAATTGGAATCGCTATCTGAGGCCAGGAAAGCCTCCGCCTCCTCCGCTGAGCAGTGTCTCTGGGAGGATTGGGACATTTTTATTTTGGGGCTTGTAGAACTAGGGGACGTGTAAAATGTATGTGCTTCAACACGTGTATGTGTAAAAAAAATATGATGGGGGTGTATGTTGTGCTTATACATGTGTAAAAAATATTGTGACAGTGCTCAGACACGTGTGGATCAATACATTTTTTTGTTGTATAAAAAAATTAAGTACTGTAAGAAAAAACAATTTGCCAAACAAATTTTAGTAAAAAAAAATATACTACTCATCCGTTGATGGAAAATGAGCCTAATGCTATAAAATTTGATTAAAAAAAATAAAAAAGTGCTAGTTGTTTTCCCCAAAAAAATACTGAACAAGTGTCAGCGAAAAATATCACTGCTGAACATCCGTCAGTAAAAAATACTACCGATCACTAATGGTAAAAAATAAAGCTTGAAAAACTATTAGTTACATTTTTTATAACTTCTAACTAGAAAAAACTATTTTTTTTAACTATCTGGACGTCACTACCTCTCTGCTACCACCTGACCTAAACATCCGTTTATCTATCACTAAAAAAATGTTTGTACTGTAAAAAAATAAATGCGCCAACAACGGAGTGGAGTTGCTATGTGATGTGTGTCACTGCCCAGCGCTCAGGGGCAGCCGGATGGTGACCCTGCGCCAACAACTGAGCAGGAACGATGATCGGAGATAGACGTCACTAATCAGCAGCCACAGGGAGAAAACTGAACAGCCGCTGAGTAGTGACGCCTCATCGCTGTGGGGGGGGGGGGGGACAACTATTGGCACAAACGTGGGTAAAACAAAAATTATAATAAAAAAGCTGATTAGTGATAAAATGACTCTTCAGCAGACGGGCAGGAGGCTCAGCTCAGCTGCCGGTGTCTCTGATGAAGTCACAGAGAACAGTTCGCCTAGAGGCCAACGATTTCAGCCAGCCGGAGGCAGCGCAGAGGAGCTCAGCCGCAGATCTGGACCGATGGAGGGGCACATAACCACTGCACCACCAATGTAAGGCACAGGTAACGATCGGCACCGCTCTGATCACTATTCCGAACCGGAATGTTGTGCTTGTTACTTTAGAGATTGTACAAGCGCTGTGATTGGGCGGTCAGGACCGATGGACCAATCGCAGCGCTGGGGGTGCAGGTACCACCACCAACGCCCCCCATACTAGTCAGTTATGAGTGGTGCTGCGCTATACAGAACCAATCATCAGTGATCGCCTGCAGGGGCAGCCATTGTTTATCAACTGTAAATGGCTGCGATTGGCTGTTACGATTTAAGCAGCCAATCACAGTGACCGCTGATGCGGGGGGGAGGGGCATCAAGGGGAGATGCTCTGCTGTCAGGGATAACAATTTCCCCTGTATCACCGCGTCTTTAGACTTACAGTCCAGACCTATGGGTGCGTCCATTTGGGGGAAGTCACTTCCCGCTAGGACATACTGATGCGTCCCATGTCGGGAAGGGGTTAAAGGAGACATACAGAATGGGCTGGTTCAGACGACCACGTATAGGAAACCAGTGACTGGTAATTCTAGTCTGCCTGCTGGTAGCTGTCACCCTCGACCTATTCTGGATCATCTCCCGGTTGGGGAGTTTATATGTCTAGATGGAATTCAGTCAAGTTTCTGAATATGCTAAGGAGAAGAAATGCCTTTTAGATAGATGTCATAGGAGAGGCTATAGGACAAGCTCTTGTGAAGGCGCCGAATATTGCAGATCAGAAGGGTAAAAGTCATAGAGATCCCAGACATTTTGGCAGGCGGCACCGTAGACAATTTAATGGTGTTACCAACATTTCATATAAATACCTCTTCTGAATATTGATCCGTCCCTCAGATGTATTTTGAGGAATGGGGTTAGATTTACTCTACATAGACCTTGTACAATAGGCAACATCGTGTCTCTGAGTCTGTAGGGATATGAATGCAAATTCCACTTTCAATCCCACGGTTACCAACCGGAGGTATAACACGTTCATCCACCAATTACCAGACTTGTTTTGTTATTTATCTTATCACATATACTGTTTGTAATAAGCAATGTGTCGGGTGTAGCACCCAGAATCTGAATCAGCGAATCCCAGAGCAAGTCTATGATATAACCCGTGTGAGTAACAAGAATGTGTCGGGGGTAACACTATAGAGATGTGCACCAGCACAGATTAGTGGGTTTTCAAGTGATGGCTATGGAGGAGGTAAAAAACCACCAAGGGGAGGGGATCACAGAAGGCTTCTCATGGATCATCTCATGGCCTTCTGGATCCTCACTCTAGACTCTAGATCCCCCAAGGACTACGTTATAACTTGGATCTATTATACGTGTATTATGTATCTATTGTGACACCTTGTTTTGCTGTATATAGTGTCATTTATATGTATCTTTGTTTATAGTTTCTTTGCCTCTATGTATAAGGTACATAAGGACTTAATTCTCAGGTTTATTTCTAATTAGCAGAAGTATGTATGAGGGCTTCCTGTGTTACTGGGCTTATTGAATAGCTTGAAACGCGTAAACCTGACTTTCTATGTTTTTATTGAATTTTTAAATTGGAATTCCAATAAATTTGTGCATTTCATCATCTCATACAAAGTGCTGGAAGTCTACACTTTCATTTGCTGGTTGTAGATCTTCTCTTGCGTCTGGGACCGGATGCCTCTTCCCTGCACCGTGCATAGTCTGGATTATACCAGGTCCGGGTGACTGGGGAGCGAATCAATCTTTTTTTGATATTAGAGCTCTAAAGTTGCCCATGATGCCCGTCCAGTCCAGGACCAGATCCAGCAATTTCCAACGAATGTTATCAAATGCTTTTCCTGCATCCAGGTCTTAAGGCACTAGGCGCTCCTCTGGGATTGGTCTGGACCTGATCCTGTCCAAGACAGCCAGAACCTTTCCAATGTTTCCTACCGCGGCTCTTCCCCTAACAAAGCCTTTTTGTGATGGGTCCACAATGGAGGGCAAGACTATAGCCAGCCTGTCCACAATTATTTTCACTAAAATTTTTTGGTCTTAGTCAATCAGTGAGATTGGCCTATAGGAGCTTGGTAACAAAGGGCCCTTTCCAGGCTTCGGGACGACATTTATAAAATAATTTTTTCATTCTGGTCGGATTTTACCTGTTGTTAGAATGTGATTATATAGATCAGACAGAATGGGCGACAATTGTTCTACCAAAATTATTTTTTTTTAAATCCAAGAAGAAGATTTATTTGCAACAAGCTGTCATAACCGGTACAAATCAGTGTACAATCCAAAATGTGGACATAAGATATAGAACAAAAGACATTTTGATAATAAACAATGCAAAAGTCGGCAACAGCATAGAATGAAACGCTCAGTCCAAGAGATCATAGATGACGATGAAACATAATCTAAACAAGAAAAATTAATCAGTAGTACCAAAAACTGAAACAAACAGTCTGAGTGATCCTAAGAGACATTAAACAGCCTAAGCATTAGATCTGTATTAAAAAAAAAGAATAAAAAAAGAAAACGAGCAAAGAAAAAAAAGAAAAGAAAAAAACGGTTGAATTAAATAAAAAGTTTGACCGGCACGATATTAAAGTAGAAACAACACGAAAGACAGGAAAACGCTATCACACACAACACAAGCGAGATACAGAAGAACAACAACAAAAACACAAAAAATGGGGAGGAATGGGAGGGGGAAGGGATGAGTATCAAATGAAAAAAGGAATCAAGGGCTGCTCCAGGAGAAGCAGAACCCGGAGCAGCCTATACGATGAGCCTGCTGTATACATGCCCATCAGACAAGGCATTGAACCCATAGAGTGTATATGCGGCCGACAGACAAGGCACCTTACACACATACAGTACATAGGGCTGGCAGGTAAGGTATCTAGGAAGTGATAGTGAGGAACAAGGGAGAACTCTTAAAGGCCCTCCAATGGAACCAAGTTTTATTGAAGCGGTGAGCCTGTTCAGGTGTGTGAATCATTAGTTCCTCCATACCCTGCACAAAAGTGATTTCCGCAAACCATTCCTCCAAGGATGGAGGGGAAGTTTGTTTCCATCTGCGAGGCATCACAGATTTAGCGGCCTATAGCAGATGTTTAAGGAGGGATTTTTTAAATTTAGCAGCAGGCATGGGAAACATAAAGAGCAAAAGTGCCTCCGAAGAGTCAGGGATCGAGACACCAGTTACCTCCCCGATCACCTCTAACACCGAAGTCCAAAAGCCTCTGAGGTGAGAGCAGCCCCACCAGATATGAGACCCATACCTCCAGCAAATATCCGGGGTTGCTGGAAACATTTTATGCAGAACAGAGGGGACTCTGTACCAGTGATAGTATTTTAAAGCAAGTCTCCTGATGTTTGGAGGCAATCATTGCCCTGTGGGTGAGCTGAAAGCATCGCTCCCATTGGTCAGCGGTGAAAGGGAGGCCTAGTTCTCTCTCCCAACACCGGCAATACAAAGGGAGCTGTTCAGAGTGGATAGAGAGCATCAACTTATACAAAAAGGACATGGAATGTCTCAAGCTCGAAGAGGATACCACCGCCTTCTCGAAGGGCATAAGAGGTCTGGTCACATCAATTTTAAACCTCATTTTGCTAATAAAATGGGAAAGTTGTAAGTATTGAAGAGACGTAGTGCCCGAGACCTCACCCCCTTAAAGAATCGCATTCAGTGGCTTCAATTTCCCCTCAGATGAAACCGAGCAAAAACGCAAGGGGGTTCGTTTTGTACCACCCAAGAAAACCGTGGATGAAGCACCAGGAGGAAAATCAGGATTGTCCGTGACTGGTACGCAAGGGCCAGCACGGTCTATGAGGTTGTAGGAGTTCCTATGCGAATAAAGTATAGCCAGTGTGTGTCTAATACAAAAAGAGGATACAGAATCCAGGGGACAACCGCCACCGCCGAGGCGCTAAGGTCCTCTGCCAATTCCACCCACAATTTGTTGTCTCTGTCAGAGACCAATGCCAGAAAGCGTGAGTAGGCCGCAGCCAGATAATAAAGTCTGCAGTCCGGCAGACCCACACCCCCGGCATCCTTGGGCCTGATCAGCGTATCGTATGCCGTTCGGACTCTCCCGGCGGACCAAACAAAGGAGTTGAAACAACGCCGCACCCTTTTCCAGAATGTGACCGGGATATGTATGGGAAGCGTTTGAAACAAGTATAGGAATTTTGGAAGAATGGACATCTTAAGCAGATTTATTGTGCCAAACCATGACAAGTCCTTCTTGTTCCAACTGTCCACGTCTTTTTTAACTTTGGTGAGGAGGGGGAGGAAATTATCTGCAAAGAGCTTAGAGAGATCATCCGAGAGGTGTACCCCCAGATAAGAAATGCCAGAGCTGGGCCACTCAAAGGGGAAATTAGATTGGAGAGAAGCCCCATCCTGCGGACTGATACCGACACCCAGTGCCTCTGATTTGGAGAAGTTAATTTTTAAATTTGACCAGCTACCAAAGCTTCTAATGTCGGCCATCAGAGATGGAAGGGAGATATGAGGGTTTGATATATAGACTAAAAGATCGTCTGCGAAAGCTGCACACTTATACTCCCTTCTCCCAATAGTGATCCCTGCGATATCAGGGTTAGCTCTGATGGTCGACATCAAGCTCTCCATCACCAGAACGTACAACAAGGGGGACAGGGGGCAACCCTGTCTCGTTCCATTCGAGATCGGCAGGGAAGCAGACAATGTGCCATTGACCTTGATACGGGCAGAGGGCGCGCAATACAGAGCTGCAATTTTAGAGAGAAAGGCAGGTCTCAAGCCAATATGGGCGAGAGTCTGATGAAGAGAAGGCCATGAAATACGGTCAAACGCCTTCTCTGCATCCAAGGACAAGACCATGAGAGGTATTTTACGTGTACGAGCATAATGGATGATATCAAGGGTCTTAAGCGTGTTATCGCGCGCCTCTCTGCCCGGAACAAAGCCCACCTGATCCGGATGAACAATGGCGTTCAGGAGCGGGTTAAGTCTATTTGCGATCATCTTAGCATAAATTTTGAGGTCAACATTTAATAAGGAAATGTGGCGGTAGCTGCCACAGGACTGGGGATCCTTCGCAGGTTTGGGGATGACCGCAATATGTGCCAACATAGCCTGAGAGGGGAAGGGAGTTTCCGCCGAGACCGAGTTAAAGGCATCCAGAAGCAGAGTGGCTCCAATAGAGATTTAAAAAACTGGGCCATGAAGCAATCTGACCCTGGACTCTTACCACCCGGAAGATCTCTGATAACCGATTTCAGCTCTATTAACGAAAACGGTTCCTCCAGCTTCTCCGCAACCTCGGCAGGAACTTTGGACAATAGGGTTGGATGTGGGAAAACCCCCGGTTGGAGTGGGTGAGAGGGAGGAGGCAAATTGTAAAGTTTAGAGAAGAAATCCTGGAAAGCGAGCGCAATATCCTCAGTATGGTGGACAACAGAGTGCGCCACCATTTTGATCGAAGGGATAAAGGACTGTGCAATCTGGGAGCGCACCGCCCTTGCAAGCATCCGACCGCTTTTATTGCCGTACTCATAGAATTTACCCTGGCATAATTGAACTAGCCGACCCCAGGATGCTTCCAAGAGGCGCCTCACCTCCAGACGTGCCTCCTGGAATTCCCTAAGGACTTTAGAGGAAAGAGCCTGTTTATGAACCATCTCTAGAGCAGACACTCTAGCGAGGGCTTTCTGTAATTTAGCCGCTCTCTCCCTCTTGAGCCTAAAGCCATGTTTAATCAGGACACCCCTCACCACGCATTTAAGCGCTTCCCATTGAGTGACAGCTGGAGTAGGGTCCTTATCATGGTGGGATGTGCACTGGGAAATGGCCCTCTCAATATCCGCTACACAAGGGGCGTCCAATAGAAGTGATTCGTTCAACCTCCAGCACCAAACTTTTTCTCGCAATGCCGGAAGCCGAACGGAGCAAACTACTGGTGCATGGTCAGACCATAGGATACTCCCTATAGAAGTGGACACCAACAGGGGCAAAGCCGAGTGTTGAATCATGATATAATCCAACTGGCTATAAGAGCCATGTGGGGGGGGAGAAAAAAGTATAATCCCTGTCAATAGGATGCGACACCCTCCGGGCATCACAAAGCTGAAGCAGCGAGAAAGCCCTCTTCTCTTTCTTAATATCAGAATAAGACAGGGAAGATTTCCCTGATGAGTTATCCAAAGTGGGGTCTAGGGTGATGTTCAAATCCTCACAGAGCAGCACGGTCCCTTGCACTAGGGGAAGAGAGATATCTACAAGTGTCTCGAGGAACCCTACCTGGCCCATATTTGGAGCGTAGACATTGACAATGGTGAAAACCTGCCCGCTAACGGAAAGGACCAGAATGAGATATCGCGCCTCAGGATCAGCAGTGCAATTAATAACCTGATGGGCCAAGGAGCGATGAACGGCTATGGCCACCCCCCTGGACCTGGACTCCAGACAATTCGCAAAGTGCCAAGAAGTATAATATTTATTTTTAATATTAGGGGCATGTCCTACATTGAAATGTGTCTCCTGGAAACAAACCACTTGGACCCTGGCCCGGTGAAAATGATGAAGCACCTGCGCCCTCTTTTCAGGGGTATTCAGCCCCTTAGCATCGAAGGAGGCAATGTGTAGGTCCATCGAAGATACTAGTAGACGAAACGTGGGTTGTACTGAGTCGGGCTTGACCTTCCGCCCAACAGGTGCCTACAAGTACCGGAGGAGAGGAGAGAAGAACAAAAGAAGAGGGAAGGAGAAGAAAGAAAAAGGAAACACAAAAACCCCCCCCCCAAAAAAAAGGGGGACAGAGGGAGACGACACACCCACACACCTAACAAACACTGAACACACACAGAAAAAAACAAAAAAGCAGGAATCAAGCCCTAAAAAAGCAACAAAGAACTAGGGCCCTGCTAATCGTAAAGTACGCAGAGCAGGAGTTCCACCTACTGGGGGATAGTGGTAGTCCACAAATGCGTAGAGGGAGATCCTCACTACCCTGATGAATGCATGATAAAAGGAGAAAAATAAACAAAGGCAACTAGCTAACCTATAACCTTGATAGGGGAAAAAAGAGGACCAACAGGACCTGCGCACCCCGAGAAGGAAGGCAAATAAAACCAGAAGGGGAAGAAGAAACCCCTCTCAAACAGGCCCCGATGCGCACGTGCTGTTACCCTAACGCAACACAACAGTCTAGGAAGACATTAATAGCCCACTAGACTAATGTCAAAATGGCCTGCAAAACTGACAAGGAGTTGTAGTCCTCCGAAAGCAAAGTAAAGTCCCGACCCACTTGGGCCAGCAAGGAACCACAATATATGATCCCGACTCAGCACTCAATAACTAAGGTGGGTTCCCAGAGGGGAGACATCCCCGCCCCCGGCTTGCGGAGCCTCCACGCCTTTGTAGTCCCTCTCGCTGATCTCCGTGCAAGGTAGAAGAGGGAGAAACAGGTAGCAGGTGGAGTCTTCTCGTCCTTCGAACGGGTCCAGCTGCAAGAGATAACAAAGTAGGCCAGTCCGGAAAGGATAAGTCCTTGATGCCTAAGGTCTGCAACACTGATGGAATATCCGTGGCCGAGCGAATTGTAAGGATTTGCTTGTCTGCTCGGATACGCAGGGAAAGGGATACCCCCAATAGAATGGAATATTTTTCTCACGCAAAATGTCCAGAAGAGGTTTGAGGGATGCTCGTTGGGTTAAGGTGAGTCTCGATAAATCCTGCATAATCCTGATGGATGAGCCTTGATAAGACAATGACTGGCGACGTCGGGCCTCAAATAAAATATCCTCCTTCATGGCATAAAAATAGACCCGACAAATGACATCACGCGGCATAGGGTCGTCAGGGTTGGGCAGTCTCAGAGCCCTGTGCTCCCTGTCAAGTTCAATGTGGGCCGTGGGTGGGCGGCCCAGCAGATCATTGAATATCGCAGTGACGACGGAAAAGAAATCACTGTTGTGGATAGATTCAGGGAGACCCTTAGACGCAGATTGTTGCATCTGCTGCGGTTTTCGATGTCGTCAAGTTGTTGCTGCAGGGAGAATAATTGTGTCGAATGATGAGCAACTTCATCTGATATCGCAGAAAGGGTGGAAGAGGTCTGGGTCTGCTCCTGTTCGAGAACATCAACTTTGGAGTGCAGGGAGGATAACTCCACACGGAATTGGGCGAACTCCTGCTTACACTCGTCGGCCAGTCGCTTGACAATTGATGAGATATCTGCTCTTGACGGAAGCAGCTGCAAAAGGTTTTTCTGCCCAGCCAAAGTCACCGGTTTATTATCGCCCAGAGAAGCCGTGGCGTCAGTGATAGGAGAAGATCTATGTGCCTGGTCAGGCCATTGTGGTGAGGCCCCAAAGATAGAAGGAAGGCTCTGTAGACTTGCAGCAGGACCCAAATGGGCAGGTGGGTCCTGCTGTCCCCCACAGGGGGTAAGCGGCAAGCCAGGGTTCTGCAGGAAATGAGAGTATGAGGTCCCAACTTGTGGTGAGGCTTTGCTGTGTTCAGGAGACGCAGCCCACGAGGATCCAGTGGACCAGGAGGGAGAAACCCCAGCATGTGGAGGGTATTCCAGCGTATTGCGGGGTGTACAAGACTGGGGACCCAAAACAGCAGTGTCCTCACCCACTTTCCGCCAGGCTGAAGAGGGGGATGCCTGGGAGTTGTGACCCCCCGAGTGAGGCTCAGTGTCCCTGGAGTGAGAGGTCCCATGTGTGGGGTGATCCCTCTGCGGCTTTTGGCCTAATGAGGCCCATGATGCTGGTGAGGAGGAGATCTGGGAGTAGAGGAGGCCTATCTGTGTCTCTTGTGGAGAGCCAGCAGCAGAGAGGGAAGCTTGGGGAGCCCCAGGAGGCAGCTGTTGCTGATGGGGACTCCCTTCTGCACTCGTCCGCTCAGCTACAGGTGCCGGGACTGAGGCGGCCGCTGGCCGTGACTCACCGCGCGCCGCAGCTGAAGGCAGCGCGTCTTGTCCTCTAGGGATCCCAGGCGCCACGGAGCGAGGTTGGAGAGCAGAGCTGAGCACCGAAACAGGTGAGAGGGAATCCGGGTGCTGCCGCAGAGTCCCTCGATGGAGCGGGGAAGGCCGGGAGGAATGCACTCCTCTTGCAGGGAGAGACCCGTCCTGCAGCTCCAGTGGTGTTCCCACGCGGCGTCGGCCATCTTGGGTGGACACAGGGCCAAGAGTAGGGAGTGAAGTAGCCGGCTTAATGGGGGGAAAGAAGATTTCTATGTCCCCCTGAGCAGAGCTGGTAGGTGGCAGGTTCTTGGACCTTGCTTTTCGGCCAGTTTTCCCCATCACACTTTGATTATAGGCTGGTAAATGCAGCAGAGAGTGAGGAGCTCAAAGAAGCACGTCCTCACACAGCCATTGCCTAGCCACGCCCCGTTCTACCAAAATTTTTAACAATTTTCCTACATAACCATCAGTGCCCAAGGTCTTGCCCAATGCTAAGTGGTTAATGGTTTTACAGACTTCTTCTACCATTGTATTGGCATTGATTGGGTCTTTTTGTAATTGGGAAATGGTGGGTAGCTTAATATTTGAAAGAAAGTCTGAGGCTGTCTGAGACCCTTGGCTAGATCTAGAAGTGAAATATAGGTCAGCATAGAATTCCTTAAGTATTAAGTTTATATTTTTTGGGTCAGAGATAATTGTGCCTGATTTGTGCTTGAGGGCTGATATGTGAGAAGGGGCAAACCTCCCTTTAGCTAGGAAATTGGGATCTATAAAATGACTCTTTTCTTTCTGACCAAGAATCAATCTCCTGATTACTATTACTATTGTTACAGGAGAGTGATCCGAGAGTATCTCAGATGGAACCAACAGATAATCTGTCCTGGTCCATACCTTGTGAGCAAGAATGTGCATAACGAGCATTCAGTGGATATAACTTTATAACAATTTCTTCATTTATTAAATATCAAAAGATAACCAACTATAAAACTGTAACAGTAGGTTACTTGCGTTTCAGCAGTAGAAAATGTGTGGCCGATAGTCCTGATATGTCCATCAGTAACATGTGTTTCCGTGCCTCCTCGGCATAGCATCTCTGGCTAGGAGCGAGCAAGTGGACTGGCGGGCATCTAGCGTGTACGCGCGCGACGTTGCGGGAGAATCCCTCCCCCTTTCTCAAGCTTGTGAAATGGCTCGCACCTAGCCAGAGACGCTGGAGACGCTATGCCGAGGAGGTGCTCATTCTTTTATTAGGTGAATGTAATCCTTTGATGTTCCATGAAATTATCTTCATGTAAAACTAGTAGATGGAAGGTATTGCTGTAATGATCTGGTGGTGTCAGTATCCTCAGTGATCACCATGGGCAAGAAGGTGTAGGTGGTGACCCACGGTGACAGCCAAGGTGCAGGGCAAGGACAGCAGGTGCCGGTACAGGTGACAGGACACAGCAGGTATAGCCAGAGGCAGGTAACACAGGTCCTAGATGGGTAACAGACTTGGTACAATGGCAGGTAGTCGGCAGGTAACGCACCGGTAGTGTACAAGTAACGCCCAGGTAAACAGTAGTGATACAGCAGCCAGGGGTCAAGCTCTATGTAGAGGACAACAATGAACTGAAGTTGGAGCAAGGGCAGGATGTTGCTCTAGTAGCCAAGGGTCACAGGTCAAGAGGCAGGTAATTGGGACATTGTCCCTTTGAATAGCAGAAGACTGCCATGTGCATGCTCAAGAAGGCAATCATATGTGCACCGACAGCCAGAGTGGACGAGTGTGAGCAGAATCCAGGACAGGTAAATAGCAACTGCCGGCAGTTGTCCCACCAGGGACAGGAGCCAGGACAGGTTAGTATACACTAGCAGACACAGCAGAAGCGTCAGGGACCACCACAGGGTCACACCCATGCCTGCAGCCCATAACGGGAGCCCCGGCATGGACTGTGACAATCGCCAATGATAGGCCAGCACCCATAACCCACTCATAAGAGGAACCCAGTAGGGTCAGGACTGAGACACTAAATAAAATCCCTAAACTTAAACAAGTGGAACTAGAACTGCAAAGATCGTGAAGCAACATGGATTGAGGAACATATAGAGAACAAGGCACATGAAAGATCTGTAGGAACCTTCAATTAGCACTACAGGGGCTTCACTTTCTTCTCTGGTATCTGGGCCGACATATTAGTTTGGAGAACACAGTGAAAACACCCTTCCCGAGAGCCCCTGGGCTGGAGGCGGATAACGGTAATAATAATAATAATAATAATCTTTATTTCTATAGCGCCAACATATTCCGCAGCACTTTACAAATTCAAGGGTAAACATACAGTCATTACACATTAAAAGTACTTACAAATGAGACACGAGGTGTGAGGGCCCTGCTCGTGAGAGCTTACAATCTATTCGGGTGTATGGGTGAAACATACGGTAAGAAGTGCCAAGTTTACAATGGTCGGGCCATGTTTCATAAATAGGGGGTGGTTTACATGAAAAATGGATGAACCTGCCACCCTGACAGTACATCTATATACCGATAAGTGCCTGTGAGTGCCCACGTGCAGGGAGTGATAGCAGTTAGGGATCTTGGTACCGCCTAATAACAGAACTACAGAAGGGAAAAGAGAATCACCTCTCAGTGAAACAATGAGGGACCATTACCAGGTTTTTTACATGACATTTACTCACTGGTCCCTTGTCAGAGAATAGCCAAAGATCAAAACAAGAGTCACTTATCGACGCTGCAGGAGCGAGGTGAGCAGCTTCCACTCCATGCTTGGTGGTTGGGACTGATCGGTAAGGAGCTCATGCTCTTAGGGTGTTGTGGTTCCAGAGGAGATCTATCCCCTGATGTCTTATGTGATGACAAGTCCAGATTTTTTCCTGCTGCTTGAGGGGTGTTGAAGATGTAGGGAGGACCATTGTCTTGACCATTATCTTGATTCACCCTCAGGATAGCAGGCTACTGAAATTGGAACCATGTTTTATTCCTGCACAGGTAAGAGCAGATTCTGCTGAAGCCTCTGCATTGTTTTCACCATAGCGGAGAAATCTTCTAAAAGCATAGTGGTAGACCCCCGAATAACTACGGGTTTTCCTGCTTCTTTCTGTTTTGGGGGCGCGAAATTTCTATCTTTTCATTGAAATCGAGGAATTTCATGATGACTTGACAGGATCTCACCCGTTTCCTCAGTTTTTGCCTCCGTGCTTGAGAGTGGATTTGGGGCCAACCCCTATGTGCCCTTTCAACCTGACAGGCGTGTTGGATGCTTAGGGCTTCACAGAGTGTTTTTTAGCATATAGAGAAAGAGTTTCCGCCATCTTAATGCCCCTCTACCAGGCTGACTACCTTTAAACGTTTATTCCGGCAGGACTTTTTGGCTAGAAGAAAGTCAATTTTTTGTTGGCTCTTTAGGCAATCCATAAAGAATTGGTGTGAGAGGATTGTCTACATCCAGATACACAGAGACACTTTCCTCTATTAATGAAAAAATCATAGATTGATACAATGAAGTCAGATAAGAAGTCAACCTCTGGTATGCTGAACCATCAGACAACATAGCTAGCATGGGTTCATAACAATTGTTCTTGTCCATGACTACTTCTGAACCCCCGTTACCAACCATTTGTATAGTTACACTATTAAGATTTTTGAGTTGACCTAAAGCTGTTATTTGAATAAAAGTTAAATTCTGATATTTTTGGGGATCAGTGATATTATTAAGAGATCTGAGGTCTTGTTCCACCAAAAGCTGAAATCTGTCCATAAAAGGTTTTGTGGATTGCAAAGGATAAACATAGGGGTTAGAAGTAGTGTTGAGCGATTGCGTTGGCTATCGAGATCGAGCGATAGTCGATAGTCGGCCGCTATCGATAAGGTTTTTCGATAGTGAGCATCGATTATGCGCGATGACCATTAAAGTCTATGGGAGAGCAACAACACCTTCATTATTACACCCAAACAAGGCTGGAGAAGCTGAAATTAACATCCACAACAGTCAAATGGATACGTGCTACATCTTAGGCAGACATGCCAACTCTCCCGTTTTTGGCGGGGGGGTCCCGCTATTTGGGGTCCCCTCCCGCCCTCCCGGGGGAGTTGGCATTCCTCCCGCCGCCTGCAGGCGGCGGGGTCCTTTAAATTACCGCGCGCAAGAGTAGCGCTGGTGCGCTACTCTTGCGCCGCGGGACCGCTCCTACAGGCGGGTGCAGCGGCCGCAGCGGCCGCTCACCCGCCCGCGTCTCACTGTGCGGGAGGAGGCAGGAGGGATCGCTCCCTCCTCCCTCCTCTCCCTGTATGTACGGCGCCGTGTGTGTGCGCCGTACATACAGGTCAACGGCGCAGGGGAAGTGACGCACGGCTGCAGGGGAGTGACGCGCGGCTGCTCTCACATTCCCCCTGCGCCGCTGAAGAGATCGGTCGGGAGCGCCGCGCTGCAGGAGCCTGGTAAGGTAAGTGATTTTATTATTTAATTTTTATTAGCTTTAGGGGGGTCTACCTGGCTAACAGAGAGGGCAACTACCTGGCAACAGAGGGGGCACTACCTGGCAACAGAGGGGGCACTACCTGGCAACAATGGGGCACTACCTGGCTAAAAGATGGGGGCACTACCTGGCTAACAGAGGGGGCAACTACCTGGCAACAGAGGGGGAAATACCTGGCAACACAGGGGACATCTACCTGGCAACAGGGGGGACCACCTGGCAACAGAGGGGGCACTACCTGGCAACAGAGGGGGCACTACCTGGCAACAGAGGGGACAACTACCGGGCAACAAAGGGGGCACTACCTGGCTAACAGAGGGGGGCACTACCTGGCAACAGAGGGGGCACTACCTGGCCACAGAGGGGACACTACCTGGCAACAGAGGGTGACACTACCTGCAACAGAGGGGACACTACCTGGCTAACAGATGGGGGCACTACCTGGCTAACAGATGGGGGCACTAACTGGCTAACAGAGGGGGCACTACCTGGCAACAGAGGGGCACAACCTGGCAACAGAGGGGGCACTACCTGGCACACAGATGGGGGCACTACCTGGCAAACAGATGGGACATCTACCTGGCAACAGAGGGGACATCTAACCTGGCAACAGAGGGGCATCTACCTGGCAAACAGATGGGGCATCTACCTGGCAAACAGATGGGGCACTAACCTGGCAAACAGATGGGGCACCTACCTGGCTAACAATGGGGGCACCTACCTGGCTAACAATGGGGGGCACCTACCTGGCTAACAAAGGTGGCATCTACCTGCCTACAAATAAGGCTCTACCTGGCTACAGAGGGGGCATCTACATGGCTACAGAGGGGGCATCTACCGGCCGGGAAGGGGCACTACCTGGTTATGGGGGGCTACTACCTGGCTATAAGGGCATCTACCTGGCTTTCTTCCAAGCCGTTATGCAGTTAGGTGGAGTGGGTGTGGCTTTTTTGAAGGGGCGTGGCATACCAACAAGATGGGCTTGTCCATGCAAATTTATGCAGCGGCTCGCTATGCGCGCCGCCCACTAAAGTCTCCTGCTTTTTCATTTTCGAAAGTTGGCAACTATGATCTTAGGCAACACACTTAGGTTATGAAAGCCACAGAAAAAAAAACACACAACATTCACTATCCCTGTCTTGTACCACAGCATGACCCTTAAACCTGCATCACCCACAAATTAAAAAGTGCCAGAAGGCAGTATGATTTGAACCATCATGTTACTTGAACTAGACATTGACTATACCTGTCCTGGGCCACAGCATGAGCCCCAAACCTGCATGACCCCCACATTTAAAAAGTGACGGAAAATGGAGTCTTTCAACCACCATTTTAGTTTCACTGGACATTGACTACACCTGTCCTGGGCCACAGCATGAGCCCCAAACCTGCATGACCCCCACATTTAAAAAGTGCCGGAAGGGGGCGTGGCTAGGCTATGACTGAGTGAGGTCGCACACTGCTTGAGCTCCTCGTTCTTTAGCATTAAACCGGGCCAACTTACGCTCAAGATGGGAAAGGTCGGCAAGAGGCAGAAGCCCAGACTCACCCCTCGCTCCGGCTCCACGCAGGGTGAGATAGGAGCCTTTTTCTCCCCTGCACGGCTACAAAATACACTCTCAGCAGCCGGGCCTGAAGCACCCCAAGATGGCCGCCGCCTCGTGCTGCGCCCGCCCACAAACGCCCCAAGGCGGAACAGGTCGGCCCCGGGGACCCCGGCGCGCAGCTTCATCCCCACAGC
Organism: Phyllomedusa bahiana; assembly: GCA_025379985.1. Classification (NCBI taxonomy): domain Eukaryota; kingdom Metazoa; phylum Chordata; class Amphibia; order Anura; family Hylidae; genus Phyllomedusa; species Phyllomedusa bahiana. The sequence goes on along the minus strand of JAODAL010042934.1, from coordinate 2,047 downwards.
CACTGGAGAACGCCCAGCACAGCCTGACCATCTCCTCACCTGCGGAGACTTACAGCTCCGGACCGCGGCCGAGCCTGCAACCATCGGAGATCCGGCGCAGCAGTCCCGCCCGGCGGGAATCCCGAGGTGACGCAGCCCCATCGCCGCATCCACAGGAGAGCGCCCTGCGCGGTCCTACCTCCTCTTCCTCCGTGGCGGAACAAGGCTCCGGACAACAGCAGCCGCACCTGCAGACGTCGGAGGGACAGCGCGGCAACCCCGGCTGGCGGGAATCCCCGGCGGGCACAGCTGCATCACTCGCAGGCGCCCATCATCAGCGGGGAGAGCCGCCGGAGGACACTGCAGCAGCACACGCCGTGCTTGAGATAAGTGCCTGTGGGCCCCAATCCCCTTCTCATTCCACTGAGCCTCCGATGGTGATACAAGAGGACGCTGAGGGGACCCCTGAGAGCCCCCATAGTTCCCACAGCTCCCCCCTACTCTCTCCTCGGGCATCCCCAGCACCTAAGCAGCAGAGGGAGCACCACAGCTTAGGGCTTCCTCACGCCAAAACAGCAGGCTCCTCTTCTCCCTTAATGGAGGGACCCTCCCCCACTGACTTTCGTCCCACTCAGTGGGGACCCGCTGAATGCCCATCTGCCTCTGGGGAGCCGCGAACATGGGCACCTCATGTTGCCCCAGGCCACTACCCGCCGGATGAGGGATCTCCCCCATGGTCCACAGGGTCATCTTGGGGGGTCTCGCCCACCCACCAACCACCTCTGATTACTGACCCTCACCTGGCATCCCGGTCACCTGGACAGGATTTAGCACTTCCGGCCCGATCCGAGCAGGGCCTGATCCGGGCAGCCAGCCCATCAATGCATATGCGCCCGACCAGCAGCTTAGGGGGTATCCCCCCCATCTTTGATGTGCTGTCGCATCAACCTAACCAACCGTGTACACCAGCTTCTACCACTGGCAGCCTAGCTCCCTCTGATGAAACTAAACCAGTCACTCTGGCGGACTTAAAACAGCTTCTACAATTGCTCCCTTCGAGAGAGTACATTGATGCCATGACCTCAAAAGTGGTCAATGAATGCAAACAAGAATTCGCTCATTTCCGCTCGGAGCTTTCTTCTCTACGTACTAAAGTGGTTGACATCGAACAGGGTCAGCTCCAGACCTCTTCTTCACTCACAGCAGTTACTGAGGAAGTCGCCAACCATTCCAGTCAAATATTCGCCTTGCAGCAACACCTCGATGACATCGAGAATCGTAATAGGCGAAACAATCTCCGCATCAGAGGCCTTCCCGAATCCGTACCCAACTCAGATCTGTTTCCTGTGGTGTCCGCTATTTTTAACGATCTTTTTAAATTCTTATGCTCCTAATGTGGACCAGGCGAGATTCTTCGAATCACTGATAGATAGCTCTCTTCCATTGATAAAGGGAACGGTGATACTATGCGGGGACTTTAACATCACATTAGACCCAACCCTAGATAACTCGTCCGGGAAATCAACCTTACCATACTCCTCCATCAAGAGGGTACGGAAGGCTTTTCTCCAGCTTCAGCTCTGCGATCCCTGGCGGATCCAGCATCCATCTGTTAAGGATTATTCCTTTTACTCTAACCCCCATGGCTCATATAGCCGACTGGACTACATCATGGTCCAACACTCAGCCCTCCCATGGGTAACCTCCACCGCCATTGGTAACATTTTGTGGTCGGACCACGCCCCGGTGTTCTGCTCCTTTCAACTTTCAGCCTCCAGAGAGAGAACATGGAACTGGAAGTTGAACGAGTCCCTCCTCTTGGATGCTCCATGTGTAGCGGACATCGAGAGCTCAATCTCCCAATTCATAGGCCACCACGTAACTGACCCCACACCCCCGCCGGTCCAATGGGAGGCCCTAAAATGTGTTCTCAGGGGGGTCCTGATTCGACATGGCTCCAGACTTAAAAAAGATAGGGCTGCCACTCTATCGAAAGCGCTTGCTAAAATGTCCTCTTTAGAAACTGCGCAGAAAAGTGCTCTTTCCCCTCCCACTCTTAGGGAGTTAC
>JAODAL010042933.1:0-34333 GCA_025379985.1 Phyllomedusa bahiana | reverse complement strand
AAATTTAACCTCCCCCCACACATTTTACACTCTCCCCAGCAAAATTTACTCCCCCCCCACACGGGTTACTCTTCCCCCACACAGTTACCTCGTCCCCTGCAAAAGCCCCTTCTTACCATGAAAAGCGGCCATTTTCTTTCTTCAGCACACATTGCCAAGGATGGACCAACTCCCCCACTTTCCCAGCTGCACGCCTGGCGTTTCGTAGGAAAAAAGTACAAGACGCGGGGAGTGAAGGATTTATAACCTCCCCTGCGCACCACAAACCGCCCCGTCCCCCCCTACCCCGTTGGCACTGGGGGGGCGCAGGGGGACGAAATAAACGCGCCTCCCCTGCCATGAAGGGGGGCAGCAGTGACGGCCGGGCGCTGCTTTAAGGGACCGGGCTCAGCTCCCACCGGCTCCTTTCCTGCCCCCCCTTTGGGCAGGAAAGGGGTATGCACCCTTGTGACCCCCCTATTTTTGGCCTACCCTTGTCACTGCCTTGCTCTGCAACAATGATTACATGCATTCCAAAAAGGGGAAACCCGGGTGACATCACTCTGGAAGTCCTTCTCTTTCTTTTTCTTCTCCATTAGCCCAGACCACCATGATGACTTCTTCTGGCCAAGACTCATCTCTACAGAATCTACCACATAAGCAATTTAGAATCCTCACTTTACTGTATTTTTAGCACCTTTATACCTACCTACATAAGTTTTAATTATTTGATTCCTTGCTGATTGTGTAAGTTTGCCCACTGACAAAGACATGAAGGGCCACATGTATGAAAACTGTCTAGGTCTAAAACTTTTTGTTGCCCATAGCAACCAATCAGAGCTCCCCCCCCCTCCCCCTCTCCTTTTTCCACAGCACTATCTGAAATGAAAGGGACGCTTTGACTGGCTGCAATGAGTAACAAAGAGAGTTTTAGACCTAGACAGTTTTCATACATGTGGCCCAAACAGTCTATAATTTTAAGGGCAGGTTAATTTTAACATTGAGAGGTAGAATATCTAAAATAAAATCCAGAAAATCACATTATATAAATTTATTTGCATCTTGCAGTAAGAAATAAGTTTTTGATCCCTAGGGCAAACAAGACTTAATACTTGGTGGCAAATCCCTTGTTGGCAAGCACAGCAATCAGACATTTTTTGTAGTTGATAATGAGGTTTATGCACATGTCAGGAGGAATTTTGGTCCACTACTCTTTGCAGATTATCTCTAAATCATTAAGATTTTTAGGCTGTCTCTTGGCAACTCAGAGCTTCAACTCCCTCCATAAATTTTCTATGGGATTAAGGTCTGGAGACTGGTTAGGCCACTCCATGACCTTAATGTGCTTCTGTTTGAACCACTCCTTTGTTGCCTTAGCTGTATGTTTTGGGTCATTGTCTTTCTGGAAGACTCAGCCATGACCCATTTTTAATGTCCTGGCAGAGGGAAGGAGGTTGTCACTCAGGATTTTATGGTACATGGCTCCATCCATTCTCCCATTGATGCAGTCAACTAGTCCTGTGCCCTTAGCAGAGAAACACCCCCAAAACCTAATGTTTTCACCTCCATGCTTGACAGTTGGGACGGTGTTCTTTGGGTCATAGGCAGCATTTTTCTTCCTCCAAACACGGTGAGCTGAGTTAATGGCAAAAAGCTAATTTTTTTTTTCATCTGACCATAGCACCTTCTCCCAATCACTCACAAAATCATCCAGGTGTATATTGGCAAACATCAGATGGGCCTGTACATGTGCCTTCTTGAGCAGGAGGGGCCTTGTGGGCCCTGCAGGATTTTAAACCATTATGGCATAATGTGTTACCAATAGTTTTCTTGGTGACTGTGGTCCCTGCTGCCTTGAGATTATTAACAAGTTCCGCCCGTGTAGTTTCAGGCTAATCTCTTCCTTTCTCTGATCCTCACGATCAAGGATACCCCACAAGGTGAGATTTTGCATGGTGCCCCAGATTGAGGTCAATTGACAGTCATTTTGTATTTCTTCCATTTTCTTACTACACGCAACACACACACCGCCGATACCGTAATATACACCTCAAAATTCATGTCCTGGAATGTGACTTGGCTCAATGATCCGATAAAAAGGAAAAGGGTAAATTCTCATCCTAAACGATTTCGTTCAGACATAATCTTTCTCCAAGAGACACATTGGAGGAAGGGGGATGGTAATACACTTAAAGCGAAAACAAAAGGTAATAGATTGCCGATCACCAGGAGTCTGGGGCTACAGGGTCTGACTTTCCTCTGTAACGACGGTGCATGGAATGTGGGCGTTCGGCTGTAGAGGCCCTCTTGAGATGCACAATGAAGGTAAGTGGATCCAGCGCTCATATCGAAGGATATCCGGAAAATAGGCATTGTAACAAAACACTCTTTATTGAAGATAGTAAAACATCATTTAAAAACATCCATAAGCATGATGGTTTACGCGTTTCAGGCCCGCATCTCGGCCCTTATTTGTAACATAAACATGCTAAGTACAAAGCTTCAATATAAAACCCTCCTTACTCCTTAATTAGCCTCCCCACCTGAGAATTAACCCTGTATGTATCACGTGAGAAAAGGTTTATTGCAAGTTGCGTCAATCTATTCACCTTAAAAGACCCTGTTTACAGAGTTTTCTCTAGCACACTGCATGTCGCTATAGATTTTACTATATATACATAAGGTCTGATCTGTAATTCAAGCCTTGGGGAGATCTCGTGCCCAAGGTCAATATCCAGTATGCTTCCCTATTCAATAATGTCTTCCTCCAATCCCCACCTCTTAGGGGTTTATTAACTCGTTCTATCACTTGTACCTTAAAACTATCCACATTACCTTGATGTACCTCCTGGAAATGTTTAGCTACTCCTGAAACTTTTCGTAAACTAATCTGTTTAGAATCATGAAGATGTTCCCTTATCCTTATATGCAAGCTTCTGGTAGTACATCCAATATATTGGAGTTTGCACACTTCACACCAAACCATGTACACAACATGAGTGCTATGACAATTCAAAAAACCATTAATCTTATATACATTTCCAGTTGCAAAAGAGGAAAAAGTATCCGTTTTTACCATATATTTGCACAAAGTGCACCTGCTTGTACCACACTTGTATGATCCTTTGAAGTCTATCCAGGTTTTTCTCCTACTTTTAACTGATTGAGTAATCATGCTCGGGGAAACTAAGCTCCCTATAGTGCGTGGTCTCCTAGAGATGAAACTACATCCTTGCTTCATTAATTCTCGTAAGATAGGATCCATATCCAGTATCGGCATATACCTCTGAACTATCCTGATAACATCTTGGAATTGCCTGCTATATTGCGTAACACAGCACAAGCGGGATTTATTATTATCTCGATTCTTTCCGGAAGAAAAAATCAAATCTTTCCTGTTTCTCCTATCTACTTTATTTTTGGCCCTATGGATCTGCCAGGGTTTGTATCCCCTGCATCTTAGTCTCCTAGTAACTACCTCTATCTTCTGATTATAATCTTCCGTTTCACTGCAATTACGTCTAGATCTGATAAATTCCCCAACTGGGAGGTTTTTCACCACATGTTCTGGATGACAACTGTCAGCATGTAACATACTGTTACCTGATATCTCCTTTCTATATGTGCAGCTAGAAATATTTCCACTAATGGGATCCCCCCATAAGTCTCAATTCCAGAAACGTTATTTCCCTTTCCTGCGTCTCAAAAGTAAACACTAAATTATCCTCATTCATGTTAATGTACTCTACAAATTTCTGTATAGACGTAGATGACCCCTGCCAGATTAGCAGGGTGTCATCTATATACCTACCATACCAAAAAATATTCTCTGCAAACACGTTATTAACCGAGTAGATATATTTCTCCTCCCAATACGAACCAAAAATGTTGGCCAATGATGGGGAAAAACACGATCCCATGGGACATCCTTGAATCTGTAAATAATAACATCCATTAAAGTAAAAATAATTGTGTCCCAACAAAAACTCTGTTACCAATATAATATATTGTTTCAAATAATCATGGTACATGGTATATCTATCCAGAAAAAAACGTGAGTGCATTGAGAGCCAAATCATGTGGTATGGAGGTATATAGGGCAACAATATCACATGACACCCATCGATATCCCGGATTCCATGAAATACTGTCCACGTATTTCAACACTTCCCTAGAATCCTTGAGGAAACTAGGGGATCTCAACACCAAAGGTTGGAGATGGCGATCCAACCAAGTGTTAATGGATTCATATATGGACCCTATTTCTGATATGATGGGGCGCAGGGGAGGTGAAATACCTCTTTGTGGACCTTCGGAGCGAATGGAACACCGGTATTCTCGGGAACTTCACATTCATGCTGTCCCTGTGTTTTTCAGTAAGAGCATTCAAAGCTACTCCTTCATCCAATAGCTTACTAACCTTCCTGGAGAAAACACCCGTTGGATCTGACGAAAGCTTCTTATATACCTTACTATCTTTCAACATGATATCCACCTCCCTGATGTATAGATCCCTATCCAAAACCGTCACCGAACCCCTTTTATCAGAAGGACGAATTTTAACGTATGAATTGAGCTGTAATTGTTTTAACGATATAAACTCTCTCTTAGTTAAATTACCTTGTTCACTAGACCTTTTCAAATATAGATCACGAAGATCTTTCTCTACCAAATGTTGGAAATCCTCCATTACAGACATCCTCGAATTAACGGGGTAAAAATCACTGTTTTTGATGTAAGGCAAATCCACATGCCTTGTGGTTATATTTTTAGCCTGCATATCATCCTCATTGAGACTTTCCAACATACAGATAGATCTTTGCTCTGCCAAATTGAGACCTCTAGGAAAAAAGTCTGAGGGAATAACCCCAGAAACCTCCTCTCTAGATTGTGTCATGTCCTTAAAAAAATGTTTTTTAAACGGTAAGTAGCCTAATAAATCGATTAACATCTTTAATAGTATTATAGAGATTAAAGTCCACTGACGGTACAAAATTGAGTCCTTTCTTTAGAACATTAATCTGATCTCTAGTTAAGATGCAAGCAGATAGATTCAACACAGAAAAGTCATCATTATTTTGTCATCCTGAACCACAGATTCAGACACTTGACACTTGACTCTCCACATTCAGGTATGAGGCATTCCTAGGGGGTTCCTCATCTTGTATCTTGATGGAAAACCTCCTATGTTTCCTCCCCGCCCTCCGTGTATGTTTCTAGGGCGTGAGCGGCCCCACGATCCTCGTGAGTGCCCTCCAAAACCTCTACCACTATTATAAGTGTCCATATGTCCTTCCGAATCAGAAGTATCAGTGCCTGTTTCGGTGCTATCTGCTTCCAAAGGTGAAAAAGCTACTTTTTTATTCCGTTTCCTATATTTATTTTTCTTCAAAATGGATTTGGGAAAAACAGAATCAGATTAATCCAACTGCCATTTATAGATCTTATTTTGCGCATAGTCAAAAGAGTCTCTATTAACTTTAGATTGTTTGACAGAAATTATGTTCTCCTCAAGTTTCGATATATTAATCCTTAGGGGTCATCTACATCTATACAAATGCAATAGAGAGAATTGCTGGGAAATACAGTAAGTCAAATGTTTTAACTCTCTCATTGGTCGCATAAACCAGCCAATCAGAATAGGAGCGACAGTGTCCCATTAAAACCTATGGAGAACTATTGACCAATGAGAATAGGAGTGACAAAGACCCATTATATCCTATGGAGAAGTTTTGACCAATCAAAATCCAAGGCGGGACAGTTCAAAATACAGTAAAAATACTGGTGGTGGGGAGCCTTGTGAAGGCTCCCGTCACTTACCCTGGCCGGTTTGCCCCACTTCCGTCCGCAGACAGGAAGTGGGGAAACCCCCAGCTTTGTACACCCTAATGCATTGCATAGGCAATGCATTAGTGTCACGATCTGCAAATTCCTCTGCCTCCTGCCTGCATGCAATTGTGTGTTTGATCCTGGCGGTTGGAATTTGCTAATTCTATTCAGTGCTGCAATAGTTAACACCTCAAACTGGGCTGGGCCAGGTGCAGCACTTCCTAATCTGCTGACTCCTATAAAAGACGCTTCCTACCAACAGTCTGTGCCTGAGCATTGGTGTTGCAGGGCCAAGGCCTGCGTCCCTGCCTCAAGCCGCTTGCATCTTGTCCTTGCTGTGTTCCTGGCTAGTTCCTTCGTTTGTTCTTGTGTGCCTCAGCCTCGCCGCCTGGAGGGTCCCAGTGTTCCTGAGCCGTGCCACCTGCAGCGTCCCAGAGAACCTGAGCCGTGCCTCCTGGAGGGTCCCAGTGTTCCTGAGCCGTGCCGCCTGAGGTCCTCAGTGTTCCTGAGCCGTGCCGCCTGAGGGTCCAAGTGTGCCTGAGCCGTGCCTCCTGGAGGGTCCCTGTGTTCCTGAGCCGTGCCTCCTGGAGGGTCCCAGTGTTCCTGAGCCGTGCCGCCTGGAGGGTCCCAGTGTTCCTGAGCCGTGCCGCCTGGAGGGTCCCAGTGTTCCTGAGCCGTGCCTCCTGGAGGTCCCAGTGTACCTGAGCCGTGCCGCCTGGAGGTCCCAGTGTTCCTGAGCCTGCCGCCTGGAGGTCCCAGTGTTCCTGAGCCGTGCCGCCTGGAGGTCCCAGTGTTCCTGACCGTGCACGCCTGAGAGGTCCCAGTTTCCTGAGCCGTCCCGCCGGGAGGGTCCCAGTGTTCCTGAGCCGTGCCGCCGGAAAGGGGCCCATGTTCCTAAACTGCCCCCTTTGGGGGGCCCCCCAGTGTTCCTGGCCGTCCCGCCTGGGGGTCCCGGGGTGCCTAGCGTCCGCCGGGAGGCCCCAGTGTTCCAGAGCCGTCCCTCCTTGGTGACCTTTTCAGCTGTCTCTCCTCCCCACGGGGCCGGGCCTTTTCCTCCATCCACAGCCGGAGGGTACCCTAGGTCTTTTTCCCCGGCCGGAGGTGGAGCCTGCCTCGCGTCCAAGGGATCCCCTTCCATGTCTTTCAAGTGTCTATTTTTTGTACATGTTTTCTCAAATAAAGTTTGAAACGTTACATATGCTCAGGCCAGGGATCCTTTGGATGAAAGGGGTCAGTCTACTATAACCCTCTGACTTCCATCTTTGCAGAATTTTTCGGAAAAGGAAGGGGCCCGCCCTCTATTAAATGGGCTTCTCGAAAAGGATTTTCCACGAACAGCCCCCTGTTTCCCCCGAAAGCCCCACAGAACTCCCATGAAAAAACTGCTATAAGGACTGCTTTCTGTTTCCACGCATGGGCCTGGTGGGACCTACCGAGTCGACTTCTATACCTCGTTTTCCCAAAAAACCCAAGTCCAAGTTCAATTGCATCTGTGTCTTTTATACCCACTCCAGTATCACTGAATTTTGTTTTGATGTTTCTCTGCCTCTCCTTTTACGGGTATTAAACCTAAGGGTCCCCCTGATTGTTGTTCACCAAGAGACCCAAATTTTTTGTGGAACGCTTCTAGAAAATTTTCCAAAAATGGCTTTCCATTTCTACCCCCTTTTCCTGTCCTGCACCCAAACCTTTTAAACCCGGTCCATTTTCAAAAATTCCAAGCCTTGTTTTATCGGGAACGCTAAAATTTCCTCTGCCAAAGAAATTTTAAATTCACCCAAATCCCTTTAAACTACACCCTATTTTTCTACTTGGGTCTTCCCCTTTCTACTCCTCTGCCCTGGAATCCCTTACAGTAGCCCATAACCGTCCTGTTGTCAAATCCGCACAACCTCTATCCATACCCATGCCTTTTTTCCACTTCAAGCTTTGTTTCCAACAGCCAACCCGTTTGATCCCGGGTTGGACTCTGTATATCTATTGCTCAAACATCTTCTCCTGAAGCTCCCCCAGTTATTTGGGGAAACCTCTCCTCCCTTTGGGGTGAATTTGGGGAAAAAAATTTCCGGCTCAGATATGCCTGAATCTCCCTCTGTTCAGCAATGGTCACTATGCCCTCTGATTTCCAAAATCCTATCTCCATATCGTTTTCCTGATCAAAGTGATCTGTATTTTAAAGTCCCCGCCTAATTTCAAAAACCTTCTCCCAAGTCCCCGGGACCAATTCGTGTTTTTTGTTTGAAAACCCGGCGTAAGGATTCAAAGCCCCCCCGAGCATGTACGTGTAGGGGAGTGCAGGCCTGTAAAAGGTGCGCCTGCCGCAACCCTCCTCTGGCGGTGTTTTTTAGTGTCGATCTACGCATTCCACAGTTATACCCCCAAATGTTTTGGAGAACCCAAACAGCGGGTTCTCTTTTTCTCCTAGAAGAGGATGTTTTCCCTATTTGGCGTCTACCCCTCTTTTTTCGGGGGGGTTGTTTGGTTCCACCCCAATCCTGGGGATGGGGGGGTTCTTTTAAACGCCTACCTTTTGGGGGGCCCCTCTGGTTCTGAGCCAATCCTCCCAAAGGCCTCGCCTCTCCTGTGGTCCCTAACGTGGAAAAACAAAAAAGTGAGACGGGGGTCCACCCCTTTCCCGATGTTTTGGAAGCCCTCCCTTGAAGCCCCGGGGGGGGGGGGGGGGGGGGGGGGGGTGTTTTCTGGTGCCCCCCGCCATTTTTCCCTACGGAGCTTTGTTTTTAAAATTTTATCCCTGTTTTTCCCGGGTTTTTTCCGGGGTTTGCGTTACAAAACCGGGGGGAATTTGAAGATTTTGGGTCCATCTGTCCCTTTTAAAAATTGGTGACCAGTTTCAGTTGCTTATGGGATTTTCAGCTCTGAAGCTCGTTACTCTCAAGCTCCCCGAACCCTTTTCGTCCTGGATGACCAAGACCCGGGACACTTGCCCCTGTAGTGGGTTTCCTTTTATTTAAATTTAAACCTTCTCTGGTCACCTTTTTTTTTCAAAAAAGGACCCAACCCCTTTATGTGGCAGTTCGGCTTGGCCCTTTAAGCAAAGTACCGGGAAATCCCGGTTTGGAACGATTATCCACGTATCCCCAACCTTCCTGAGAGAGGGGAGCCCTAAGGGGGGGGGTTAACTGCACACTGAAAATTTCCTTCCCTCCTGCCTGCATCCCAATTGTGTGTTTGTTTCCTGGGGGTTTGGGGAATTTGCAAATTTCTATTATTTGCTCCCAAATTTAAAACCCCTCAAAACGGGGCCCGGGCCCCAGGTGCACATTCCTAATCTGTGACCCCAAAAAAAGCCTTCCTCCCAAAAAGCTTTTCCTGGCTTGGGTTTTAAAAGGGCCAAGGCCTGGCCCCGGGCCTCAACCCCGCGCATCTTGTCCTTGCTGTGTTTTTGGCTAGTTCCTTCGTTTGTTTTGTGTCCTCAGCCTCCCCGGGCCGGGGGGGCCCCCCGGGTTTTCCTGACCGTGCCCCCTGGAGGGTCCCATTTGTTCCTACCCGTGCCCAGGGGGGCCCCAATTTTTCCTGAGGGCCCCCTGGAGGGTCCCAGTTTTCCCCTGACCCGTGCCCCCCGGAGGGTCCCAGTTTTCCCTGAGCGTCCCTCCTGGGGGTTTCCCCGTTTTTCCTGACCCGTGCCCCCGGGGAGGGCCCCCAAATTTTCCCGGGCCCTTTGCCCCCTGGGGGGTTTCCCCAGTTTTCCCTGAGCGTGCCGCCTGGAGGGTCCCAGTTTTCCCCTGAGCCTGCCCCCGGGAGGGCCCCAGTTTTTCCTGACCCGTCCCCGCCTGGGGGTCCCAGTGTTCCTAAACCCCGGTGCCGCCGGGAGGGTCCCCATTTTTCCGAGCCGTCCCGCCTGGAGGGTCCCATGTACCTGACTGTGCCCCCTGGAGGGTCCCATTTGTGCCTGACCCGTGCCGCCTGGAGGGCCCCATTTCCCTGGGGCCGCCCCTTGGGTTGGTGCCCTTTCAGCTGTCGTCTCTCCCCCAAAACCGGGGGGTCCGGGCCCTTTTCCCTTTCCATCCACAGTCTCGGGATCGGGCCCTGGGCCCTTACTTCCTTGGCCGCGGTAGGGGGGAACCCGGCCCCCGGGTCCAAGGTTTCCCCCTTTCCCCATGGTCTTTTTAATTTCCCTATCTTTTGTACCTTTTTTCTAAAATAAAGCTTGAAACATTAAAAATTGGGGTTGTATTAACAATCGCCCCCCTTGGTAAAAGGCCCCATGGGGGGAAAAAATGTTACAGAAAAAAAATAAAAATAAAAAAATTTTTTTTAAATACAAAAAAAAAGTATTAAAAGTTCAAATCCCCCCCTTTTTCCCCATTTTCAAAAAAAAAATCTTTAAAAATAATAAAAAGTTACACATTTTTTGGTTTTTCCCCCACGTCCGAAAAGTCTGATCTAAAAAAATATAAAAACATTTATCCCTACGCGAACACCGAAGAAGAAAAAAAATTTCTAAACCCAAAATTGCTTTTTTTGGTTTCCTTTTTACGTCACTAAAAAAGGGAATAAAAAGATCAAAAAAGTTGCATTCTTTCCCAAAAGCACTACAAAAAAAAGTAAAATTTCAGGAAAAAAAATTCACTTAACTGACGCCCCTTTAGGGGGTTAGTAAAAAAAAAGTTATTGGTCGCACAAACGGGGCCCGGGGGCCCGCAAATGTCAAAAATAAAAAAGTTTTAAATTTTTTTCGGTACCCAAAAAAATAGGGAAAACCCCACATGTTTGGTATTGCCTGATGCGTAACAAAACCCTTAAAAATACAGATAACACTTTTTATTTAAATGAGATTGAACGCCGTAAAAGCAAATACCCAAAAAAATGGGGGAAAATACGTTTTTTTTCACAATTTGTCCCATTGGAATTTTTTTGGGTTTCCCCGTATATTTTTTAAAATAGTTAATAACACCATTAGAAAGGGACATCTTGTCCCGCAAAAAAAAAGCCCTCATGGCCCTAAAGTTGGGGGAAAAAAAAAAAAGTTATGGGTTTCAGAAGGCGGGAGGGGAAAAACGAAAGTGTCCCCCAAAAAAAAAAAAACCCCCCTCCCGAAGGGGTTAAAAAAATTTTTAATTACTTTATTTTCCCCCGGGGAATTTTTCCCCTATTTTTAATTCCTTAGTGCGCCGTCTGGGGACAAAAGCGTTGTTAGGGATTTTTTTAATGTATGTTTTTAGAAGGGTTTTAGCTCTTTTTTAGGAATTTTTACACTTAATAAAAAAAAGATTTTTTTTTGTTTATAGTCCCGCCTCACGGCGCTGGAGCCGAGATTGCATGGGGCCGATCTCTCCAAAAACCAAAAATGGGAGAAGTAGCTCGCCTTGATTGGGGGGATACCAAAACCCCCCTAGCCCCAACCAATCACTTATTTTGGGATTTTTATGTATTTTGAAACGGTCCCCCCTTTGAATTTGATTGGGCAATAGTTCTCCCTAGGTTTTTAAAGGGGCTTTGTCGCTCCCATTCCCGTTGGGGTTTACTAGCCAAGGGCCCCCCCTACTCAACCCAAACCGCTCTTTTCCCGCATTTTTTCGGGATTTTTGGGCTGGGCCCCCCTTTGTTGATTGGGCCAAAAGTTTCCATAGGTTTTAATGGTTCAATGTCGCTCCTATTCTGATTGGGGCCCGGTTTTTCCAACCAAAAGAGAATAGCTTTTTAGAATTTTAATTCTGTATTTCCCCCTAATTTCCATATCCTAATTCTTGAAATTTGGATATTTGGGAAAATGAATTGGTTTTAAGTATTTTTTATTTTTGAGTTTCCCTTTTTTTTAAAAATTTGGGGGAATTTTTTAATCCCCCCGGGAAAAAAGCTTTTTTCCCCCCGGCCCCAAGGGGCCCGCACGGCGCCTAAATCCCCACTGCGCCCCTGTCCCCGCACGTGCCCCCCACACTGGCGAGGCCGGGGAAATTTTCCCCCCATGTATGAGTGCACCTCCTCGGGCGGGGAAAACTTCGGGGCAGCGCCGCACTGCGCCTCAGTCCCCCCACTGGGGCCCCAAAACCCCTGGCGAGGCGCGGCAGACTTTTCCCCCCCATGTATGAGTTTTCACTACCTCGGGGGCGAATCATAGGCGCAGCCGGGACTGCGCCTTTTCCCCACTTCGCCTAAACCCCACTGGCAGGGGCGGCGGACCCTTTTCATGGGGAATTTTGACACGCCCCAGCCCTGACATAAAACAGGCGAGATTTTGCCCGGAAAAAAAAAGGAAAAGCGCGCCCCGCCCGGGACTTCCCTAAAATGTCGCCATAGTGTTTTTTTTTGGGGATGCAGGAAAAAGGGGAAAAAACGTTTCCCGGGAAATTTTAGGGGCCCTTTTTGGGGATCCCCTTAGTGGAAAAAATTTTTTACCCCCACATATAAAAGGAGATATCAGGTAACAGTATGTTACATCCCGAAGGGTTTTCATCCAGAACTGTGGGGAAAAAAACCCCCCATTGGGGAAAATTTTTCAGATCTAGACTTAAATTTCGGAAAAAGGGAAAAATTATAATCGAAGATAGAGGTAGTTTTCTAGGAGACTAAATGCAGGGATACAAACCCTGGGGATCCATAGGGCCCAAAAAAAAATAGATAGGAGAAACAGGCAAGATTTGATTTTTTCTTCCGGAAAGAATCGAGATAATAATAGATCCCGCTTGTGCTGTGTTACGCAATATAGCAGGCAATTCCAAGATGTTATCAGGATAGTTCAGAGGTATATGCCGATACTGGATATGGATCCTATCTTACGAGAATTAATGAAGGAAGGATGTAGTTTAATCTCTAGGAGACCGTGCACTATAGGGAGCTTAGTTTCCCCGAGCATGATTACTCAATCAGTTAAAAGTAGGAGAAATACCTGGATAGACTTCAAAGGATCATACAAGTGTGGTACAAGCAGGTACACTTTGTGCAAATATATGGTGAAAACGGATACTTTTTCCTCTTTTGCAACTGGAATTGTATATAAGATTAATGGTTTTTTGAATTGTCATAGCACTCATGTTGTGTACATGGTTTGGTGTGAAGTGTGCAAACTCCAATAAATTGAATGTACTACCAGAAATTTGCATATAAGGATAAGGAAACATCTTCATGATTCTAGAAATTTCGGGAGTAGCTTAACATTTCCAGGAGGTACATCAAAAATTCATACTCCTTGAGGAAGCAATAGGAGCTAAATGTACGTCGGGGGATCCCGAGGTGATCAGACTACAAGTTAATACATGGGTAATTAACTCTTTAGATCATTATAGCACTTTACATGGGCACTTTATTACTGATTAGTATTAGGTTTAGAGTGATATATATTCTCTGTACTTACTTACAAGATAGTCTTACTAATTTCAGTCTGCACTGATTACTATTAGTGTTACCCGTATCATTATTGTCACAGGGGTCGCGGGCTCCGCTGCCCCCCGCGACCGTCACCCTGCTCGAAGGAGGTCCGGCGCGGCAGCTGTGGCTGCCCGCGACCATCCCTCTGCTGTCCCGGCCCCGGCGCCGCGTCCCTTACCCGTCCGCGCTCCTGTGAACGCCGCTCCTGTGAACCAGAATTACTAAGAGCTGAAGAAAAATATGACATAGTGGGGATAACTGAGACATGGCTGGACGAGAGCTACGACTGGGCGGTTAACTTACAGGATTACAGTCTATTTAGAAAGGATCGTAAAGACCGGAAAGGGGGAGGTGTCTGTCTCTATATAAAATCCTGTCTGAAACCAACACTGCGGGAAGATATAGGTACAGGTAATGAACAAGTGGAATCATTATGGGTAAATATACATGGGGGTAACAATAACAATATAATACTAATAGGGGTCTGCTATAGGCCCTCAAGTATAACAGAACCCATAGAAGATGTACTCCTCAGGCAAATAGATGAGGCGGCTAATCAGAATGAGGTTATTATTATGGGTGACTTTAACTATCCAGACATCAATTGTGAATCTGAAACCTGTAGCTCTCACAAAGGAAACAGGTTTTTGTCAATAACTAATGATTATTACCTTTGCCAAATGGTGCAAGAACCGACTAGAGGAAAGGCCCTTCTAGATTTAATATTGACTAATAGACCTGACAGAGTAACAAAGGTTCAGGTTGAGGGGCACCTGGGAAATAGTGACCATAATATAATAAATTTCCGTTTATCCTTCAATAGAGTTCTTTGTCAAGGAGCCACAAAAACACTGAATTTTAGGAAGGCTAATTTTATTCTGCTTAGGGAGGCCCTAAACCGTATTGACTGGGACAATGTGTTTAAATATGGCAGAACTAATAATAAATGGGATATTTTTAAAAACATCCTAGGCTACCACTGTGAGAGGTACATACCTTATGGTAATAAAATAATTAGAAACAGGAAAAACCCAATGTGGATCAACAGGGATGTAAAAGAGGCAATAAAAATACAGAAAAGAAAGGGTTTCAGGCTACTTAAACAGGGGAGGGTAGTGAGAGGCCAGTTAAGAAGCTATAGGGAAATAAAATTAAAGTGTGCTAAAATAAAGCATAAAGGATAGTCAAAGCTAGGGAGGACGGAAAGACGTATCGCCATAGTAAAGTAAAACAAACTCACAAAATATTTTTTAAATATATAACATAGTAAAAAGATTAACAGAAAATGTGGCCCTCTTGAAAAATACTGAGGGAGAGGACAGATATCGGAGGGCAATGATGAAAAAGCAAACCTATTAGACACTTTATTTCTCCACTGTATTTACCGCTGACTAGGAGGGAATGAGTTCCTGTTTGAACAGAGGAGATGATATATATTCCCCCCCCATCAGGTAAACTCCACTTAAAAGTTTCTTTCGTTACCCGAAGAGAACGTGCAACTCCCCGTGCTTAAGAGATTAAAATAGAAAAATCCCCTAGTCCAGGATGCGCATACACCACGTGTCTAAATGGAGTTAAGTGTTGTCATAGTTTAGCCCTCAATATTCTTATATTTATGCGACTGTTCTAATAACGGGTGCGTATTTCCAAAACGGATGTGGCACCATTAGCAAAATGTTCGTAGCGTGCAATATTCCTAAAAAAGGCGACGTCAAAAAGTGATCATTGGCCTATCAGGCCGTAAGTTTAGGACTGGATGATTGTATGAGTAAAATGTGTTGATGTTTTCTCAGAGATGCTATCCTGGGAGTATTTCTCATGAAATAAAGTGTATAACGCCGTTTCAGCATAGAGGTTCATGAAGGTATCGGTCTGTTCAGAATAATCTCATCAAGCTTCTACATGAGGAAGTCCGTGCTAGACTGTTGCGGGTGTGAGGGCACTGGAATGCACTATATCTAGATTTTTTAAGACATTTGGATCACGCCGGGATTATTGCCACATAAGAGGTTGGTTAAAGTTAAAATGAGAATTGCTATAGAATCCTGGGGGAAAAATGTGTGCATTGGGTGGGTATAGCAACTGCCTCACTGATAGAAAACATAAGGGTGGTAGTAATTTAAAGGTTACCATACTTATGACTTGCCCCACCCAGGCGATTGTCTGTATAGGGGAGTAACCCTAAGGGTCAGTATTGACGCGCCCTTATCCTCTTCACATTTCATTAACGATCTTACACTATGCGATCGACAGTAGATTACTCGATCTTTGCAGTCGAGTACAATAGACGCTCCGCCTTCAAGTAATTCATACACAATAGAGTACTGATTAATGTGTTGTTATAAAGGCGATCTGGCATAAGTTGAGACGTCACTGCGGGCCCAAGGGAAGGAATATGGAAGAATGAGGTTTAACACTGATAAAATATGCGAAGCGTTTTTATTGCAATTGCGGAGAAAAAATCCATTACATTTGACCTACATATGTTAAATGGAAAAAGGCCTCTGGGTAAAAGTGACAGTGGGAGAAGGACTTGGGAAATTCGGTGGACAGTACCCCCCCCCCCTTCTTATTAAAAATACATTGAATTGTAGCTGCAGTGTCCAGACAGCGCCTGCCAAGGCGAAATAGGATCATGGGATGTGCCATTACAAGGGCTAAAGGATTGACATGATGAGAAGCATTTCATTCTCCCATGGTATACAAGTCACTTGGTTAGCACCACACATGGAATATTGTGACTACAGTTCTTGGGAGCACCATTGCCCACAGGGAAAGACATTGTATGAGCTTGAACAGGTACCAAGGCAGGCAACAAAATCAATAAAAAGGATCTGAGGTGCGAATACAAGCCTTTCCCTAGAAAAGATTAGCAAGATTAGGGTTTATGTTAGTTTAGAAGAAAAGTACGGCTTCGGAGGGACATAACAAATATGTTTAAATACATCAAAGGTCAATTAGAGATCTTCTCCCAAGATTTATTTGTTACCTAGCGGATGATATCTATGAACAAGGCGGGGGGGGGGGACATCCTTTCGTCTTGAGGAATGAAAGTTTCTACATAAACATAGATAGGGATTCTATACTGTTAGTACGCAGATGGAGGAACTGTGAGTAACTCTCTGCAAGAGGAACTTGTCATGGTGATTCACTAACAGAGTTCAAGGGTTGGACTGTCATTTTGGGAGCATAATTAATTTAACAGTTATAGTGTCTAGTGGATTCTGGAGAGGGGAGCTCATGCATCAGGGATTTTTGAGGTCGAATTGCAGTATCGGAGTCTTGGGAAGGAAATTTTTTCCTAAAATGAGGACAATTGGCTCTACTTATGGGGTTTTTTTGCCTTCACTCATGGATCAACACCCTTAGCGACAACAGGCTGAACTGAGATGCGACGTCTCGTTTTTTTCGGCTGCTAAAGACTATGAATATGAAACATTAAATAATGATTACTATTAAAGGATGTTGTGTGACGAAACCAAAAAAATAAGAAATATAATGGCGAGGAACTATTAAATATAAGTAGTAATGAATTCTAGTCCGGGCCTACATCTGATCCGTCCAGTTTAATGTTGTGAATACGACTATTACAGACACTGTTATAGCATGGCCATAATATTGCATTGTTGGATTCTTTTCCTGGCGTAGAATAGGTATGAAGCTACATTTTGCATAGAAGCGCACAATATTTGATCACTACATTTCCACAAAATCCTTGTTCTTGCCATCTGAATATATTTTTGCATTCTGTACTCTATAACCACACAATGTATTATACATGTGTGTGATGTCGTGTGTGTGTGTGGTAGTGTTTCGATTTTGCTGTGTGTTGTGTCACAGCCACTCTAGTTCCTTTCTACTCTGCGGATCCCTTCTTCATAGCACAAATCTGTCAGACGCTGAGTCTGAGCACAGCCAAACCCTGATAGTAATCACAGCAGTCCCTGTCCCCCATACTTCCTTTGAGGTAGCTACTAGTTTCCTCTCTTATTCATGATTATTCTAGCTAGACCAAAGCGGAGCAGTGGGTATTTAGGAATTTTTTCGATTATGACATGTGAGTTTATTATTTCTGTTTTCTAAATTTTCCTGAGAAACCTTTAAGGACCAAATAATGCTGCCAGACCATGAGCATATACTCTATGCGTATGACGCCGTATAACGTAACGTCAAATGTCCTGGATGTGGTATTTCACCAGCCGTTCTACACAGGCTCTGCACCAGGCGGGCCAAGGGCATTTTGCGCTTGCCCCATAGGCAAGTACAGCTAATGGTGGATGCCTCCTCAATCCCTCAAAAAATGTTGCACCCCACACACTAAATTCCTCCGCCCCAGACCAGTCGTCTCCCCCCGCATCAGTTACACTCCCTAGCTCCCTCTTGCAAGCAGTTAATTCTCTGCCCCCTGCACCTTCTTACTCTTTGCTCCCCTTGCCAAACAAGCTACTCTCACTACCTGCACAAGTTGCACTCTTCTCCCACTGCACAAAGTTCACACTTCTTCCCATGACAAGTTACACTCTCACTCACTGCTCAAGTCAAGTTTATACTCTCCCCTCCGGCCAAAGATTACACTCTTCACCCACCACTGCACAATGCTTATTCCACTCTCCCTTGCACAGTTACACTTCCCCACTGCTCCAGGTTACTCATCTCCCCCGTGCAAGCGTTACACAGATCTCCCACTGCACAAGTTACTTTCTCCTGCACAAGTTATTCACTCACAACCCTGCACAGGTTACAGTCTCCCCCACTGCCACAGATTACACTCCTCCCACTTGCACAGGCTACTCTCTCGTTCCCTGTTTTGTACACTAGTTACTCTTCCACCATCTGCACAGGTTACACACTCTCACGCTGCACACAGTTACACTATCCCCACTGCACACGGTCTACTCTCTCCCCCCTCGTCACATAGTTACACTCTCCCTCTCTGCCACAGGTTTAATCTCTCACCACTGCACAAGTTACCTCTTACTCCCCAGAAAAAGTTACATTCTCCCCCCAGCACACGTTATACTCTCTCCCCAGCAAAAGTTACACTCTCCCTCAGCACAAGTTACTCTCTCCCCTGCACAAGATCCTCTCTCCCCACTGCACAAGTTACTCACTCCATGCACAAGTTATTCCCTCTCCCCATCGCCACAGGGTTGACACTCTCTCCCAGCACAGTTTTCTCCTCCCCACTGCACAACTTACTCTCTGTCCCCTGCCCACAAAGTTACCTCTCTGTCCCCTCCCCACTTGAACAGTTACTCATCTCCCCATTGCACAAGTTACACTTCCCCACTGCACAAGTTACTCCGTCCCCACTGCACAAGTTACTCCGTCCCCACTGCACAGGTTACTCTACTCCCCATGACACAAGTGCTCTCTCCCCTCACCTGCCACAAGTGACTCTACTCTCAGATGCCACAATGTTACTTTTTGCTCTCCACAGCCCAACAAGTTACTCTTCTCCCCACTGCACAAGGTTACACTTACCCTCTAGTTATCAGGTTTTATATTACTCTCTCCCAACCGCACAAGGTTACAATCTCCCTGCACAGGTACACTACTCCTGCCACAGCGTTTACTCTACTACTGACACAAGTTCACTCTATCCCACGCACAAAGTTACTCTCTCCCCACTGCACAAGATTACTCATCTCCCCACTGCACATGGTTACTCTCTCCCACTGCCACAGGTTACACTTAACTCTGCCAGAGCGTTGATCTCTCTCTCCCCAGCTGCCACCACAAGTTATCTCTGCTCCCCACGTGCCACAGGCTTACACTCTTCCCCTGCTACAGGCTTACTCTCATCCCAACTGACACAGGTTACAATCTCCCACTGCCAAGGTTACACCTCTCCCCATGCACAGAGTTACTCCCCTCTCCTTGCCTACAGTTACATTCTTCCCGACTGCACAAGTTTCTCTCTCCACGTGCACAGGTGTACTCTTCTCACATACTGCCAAGGTGTTACACTCTCACTTCCCCCCCCCCCCCCCCTGCACAGTTACTCGTCCCCACTGCACAAGGTTAACTCTTTCTCCCCAACTGCACAAGTTACTCTCATCCCCTTATGCACAAGGTTATCTCCTTCCCACCTAGCACAGGGTTAACATCTCCCTGCACAGTGTTACTCTATCTACAGCTGCACAGGTTACATCTCTCCCCCTACACAGGTTACATTTCCCCTACACAGGTTACATCTCTCCCCATTGCACACAAGTTCACTCTCGCATCTCCACATGCACAAGTACTCTGCTCCCCATCATGCACCTGAGTTACACTTCCCTGCACAGGTTACACTCTTCCCCAGCCGCACAAAGTTAACTCTTCCCCCCAGCACAGGTCTTCACTTCTCCCCCAAGCAAAACGTTACTTCTACTCCCCCAGCCAAGGTTACTCTGAAGCGTCCCCAGCACAGCTTACACTTACGTCCCTCTGCACAATGTCCCTTCTTACAGGGAAGTGAGAAGAGCTGGCCATGCTTCTTTTCTTCCAGCACACGATTAACAAGGATTAGATGCCGAAAGCTCTGCCCACTCTTACCAGCCATTCCTATGCACTGCTCTGGCCTGCTTCCTGTAATGTGACATGAAGCTGACAGCAGTGAGAGCGAGGAGGTGAGGGGAGTTGTATAAGCTCTCCCCTCGCGCCACCACAAATGCTGCCCCTGCCTACCTCATTGACCCCTGTTGGCCGACTGAGGGGGGATTTAATTTAGCGGGCCGCAAAGGGACGTCTACCTTGACGCGAAAAGTTAAACTGCCTGCCTGCCTGCTCTATGAATGGATCGCGCTGCAGTGATCGGCCGGCATGCCTGTTACTGTTGTATGGACCTGGCTTAGCTCCCGAGCCGAGCTCATTATCTGCGGCCTAGTGGGGAGGACGGGCAGAGAGAATGAAAGGGACGCCCTATCGTGCACATGATCCCCGACTACCTTGGGATCCTACCATTGTCTTTAACGGCTCAGCTTTGCACACAAGTGCTCCCCCCCCCCCCCCCCCCCCCCCCCCCCAATTAAGTGCGAAGTTCCATAAGTGAATCCAGGGGTGACATCTACTCCTGATGCAAGGAAGAAATCCTTCTCTTTCTTTTTCTTCTCCATTAGCCCAGACCACCATGATGACTTCTCTGCATAGCCAAGACTCTCAATCTTTTCACAGCATCTACAAATAAGCATATTTAGACTCCTCACTTTTACTGTATTGTTGAAGCACCTTGTATATCCTACCTACAGTGAAGGAATTAATTATTTGATCCCTTGCCCTGCATTGCTGCTATGTGTTGCCCATGACAAAGACATGAGAGGAGGGCGGGGTGTGCAAGCGCACATGTATTGAAAACTGTCTAGGTCTAAATTTTTTGTATGCCCTTAGCAACCCAATAACAATCAAGCAGACCCCCCCCCACCCCTCCCCCTCTCATTTTGTCCGAGCACTTTTCTGAAATTAAAAGGGGGCGCTTGACTGGCCTGCCTATGAGCAACAAGAGACGTTTGAGACTAGACAGTTTTGGCTTTACATGTGCCCAAACAGTCCTATAATTTGTGTAATGGGACAGGTTAATTTTAACATTGAGATGGTAGAAATTTGAGAGGATAGAAGTATCCTAAAATAAATCCCAGAAAATCACATTATATAAATTTTATTTGCACTTGGCCCTGGGGCGTGGCCTAGGTGCTTTAAGATGGTGAGAAAGTTGGGCGTAATGATTGAGACACGTCTCCTAAACAGCGGCTGATAATTGAGGTTACTACCGGCTTCTCAAATAGACACCACGGGCGGATCGTACACCGCGACCCCAACCGACTCCACGAGGGAAGTAACATAGCTTTTAGAACCTCCCCCGGATGACATCAGAGCAGCAGCGGTGAGAACCTACACCGCTCGACGTGATGTTGTGTGAGACGCAGATTCCTGGCTGCAGAACAGCTGCCAGCAGAATCAAAGGCAGTCCTGTTTCTGTTCAATAGATCTAAAATTATACCAAACGGCGCTGCTGATTCAGTGGATTACTAGCGGCAGGAGCGGATGCGGACTTAGACAAGCGCTCAGCCTACACCTCAGACCTGTCGGCTCTGCCGCCTATCGGGAGCAGCCACTGGCTGGGGAAGTGCAGGAGCAGATGGACTATCTTGCGCCGCACACGACCGGCGGCCATATCTCTGCTCGACCCGCTCGGCCATGCGACAACACATACGCGTGCAGAAATCGAAGCAGCCAATTATAAGCCCACCACTCGCTGCCGCTTCTGCTGACAGGAACAGAGCACAAGCTGTGCGACTTTGTTGAAACCTCTGCTCGCATTCATAGCTTCCGTCACGTCGGAATGGCATTTTAGACCCAGCTCGGTGAAGTAACGAGTACAAAGGGTTGTGAAAATCTCCATGTAAAAGACCGCGCAGCCATGTTTAATGCACGTACTCCGCTCAGACCGGAGCAAGTAAAGCCGACACTACATATCTCGCCCTTAAAGGGCCCCTCGGGCTCCTAAGTGCAGGAAAATAAATCAGACTACATTTTCTACCCTGCATGACCTGTTATTATGTCCCTAGCTTATTGCACAGGGAATAGCTGTTAAATCCATCAGTAAAGGGCTCCCTTGCGCTATCACAGAAAAACCGCAGATTTTTTCCCGCCACAACAAACCACTCTCCATGTGCATAGGTGTTTAAACTTCTCTGATTTACATTACTGCCTACTCCAAAGAAGCTGCAGTAATTATCATAACTGCGAGATTATTAACGGGTAACAATCTATACTCACCACACACTCCTATTATATCTAATCAAGCGCTTGCTGGACCTTTATATCTGCCACGAAGGCTACATTAATAGGTACTGATCGCTGCCGACCCATCCAAGACAACCTTGGTCTAGGGGCTATTATACTCCCAACTCGTCAATCTGATATACCCTCACTCCAACTTGTTCTTCACACCACTCATAAAGTCAGCCATAACCGCTCAATTCATATATTGATGCATCTGTTATTGTAAATTCGAAGCGAGCAGAGGCTGTGAGGAGGGAAAAGACGAGAAAGGAGCACCCCCCACAAAAAAAAAAAAAGAGCACACTGTCATTATTATTGTGATTATACCTTAGCAAACCTTTTACCTCTACATCATCTTTCTGATATCTGCATACAAAAATGGAAGGGTCGTGAGGTACCTCTAACGCTAAATTGGAACCTAGACTAAAAAAACGCTGCACAAATCACTGGAATTTCTTTCAACAACCTCACAATCTAGATCCCTTGAGATGAATCCGCTCATGTCTGCCCCCGCTCTTCATCTACTCACTATCTCATGCATGAATCAATTGACTCCGTGGGCCGACAACAATGATTGCCGCCGGATGAAAATTGAGTTACACTAAAATACCCTGCGACAGCTGTTTTGTCTTCATTCAGAAGAACAACACAAGCCGATTAAAACAAGTGGGATTGATGATTTTCAGAGGAGACAGTCCATTCGCTAGTTCTCAGAACTGATCAGATTGAGACGAAAATGGCGAGTTTAGCCACATTCACATCTCCTCATGTGACTCACACTCATGCACGGAGACGAAGCAATGTCCAAAGACTCTCCTCGAAGTCCTAGACCTAGAAGAAGTTCACGGTAGGTGTTCTCTACCATTTGTATAAGGTGGCTTTCCAATGAGTATGTCTCTCTGACTTGCTTATCTCCGCTTCCTACAAGGATCTCGATCAACCATTGTCCCTCCAGATGCCACCACTCATGGATCTCACTACGATTGGACCGTTTGGATATTACATGAACTACCCTAAGCCCAAACCTATTTCATCCCTCGTTGCCACGAGATGAGTGATTGAAAAATTCATTTTATTTCGCACAAAAGATAAATAATACTTCTTGCCCCCTCCTCCCTGCAAGGGAGGTCTGTTACAAACAGATTCCAAAGACCTCCTCGATCTTCCCAGATACTTCGGACAGGAACGATGACGACCTCCCTATCTATGAGCGCAAAGAATTTTTAGCCACCGACGACATAGCTCACCAGATTCTCGATGATAACACATCCATACCACATTGCGGGATTCCTGTCCCCAAATTTACTAATTACTAAAGATAACAATACCACTTTCTGTACTCACCATGCCATACTCCAGATACCCGCTCTATTCGGGTTTCTGATTACTCAACAATACTCCTGGCTCGGGCAACGGGAAGAGCACAAGCCTGTATTCTCCTCTTGGTCCGAAAAACAAGTCCATGAAGAAATCAAGCTCCGATGATTGATCTGCCTGCTATTTACATGATGAACTATCTGTTGCCCGCCTAAGAGTTGTTCTACATATTGTTCGCGTGCCCTCACACCTATCCGTGGTTAATAGGTCCCATCTCAGGCTACATGCACGAGGACTCTAGCCCCGCCTACTTATTGTGTCCCATCGAGCATTGCCGGCGAATAGATTTGCTCTGAATTATATTTACATTACTTGGAGGCTGATTCTTAAATTGTCTGTTCACCAGCTTATGTTGGGTTACAAGCACTGCACTGTCCCTACTGCTTTTTATGAACGCATTGACACTGTACTGTCTTTACTGGCCTCAAGATTAATCACTTTAAGCTGCCCCACAGCTACGGCTAATGTAGTGCCACTTATGGGTAATTCAAGTTCCTTTTGATTAATACCAATGGTCTAATTCTCCTTTTAATGTAGGTCACTCTTTGGATGAGTGTGCAGTTCGCGCATCCCGAGAGCAGACAGTTAATTTGTGGGCAAGAAACAACATTTGAAACAAGCCGATACATTTCTGTCTGAAAACACAAAATTCCAATCTTCCATTGCTTTGCATGTTCAGATACGAAACGGACAGGTACAGATTTCCTATTGTATTAAGGATACACTAGCATTCTCCGTCTACTACACTCGAGATCGACCCCTAAAGGTTGATATTATTTATCTCTTGCAATGGCACTCCTTAGAGAGCTCAGCTAATATTTACCATAGTAAGCGCCTTTAATTTTTTCTTAGCTTCCGAACCAGAACCAATTACCCTTTTATTCCAAATAATTCGTTACAAAGAGACAAAGAAAATGGCCTAAAGGAAACCTTGGTTATCTAGTGGCGACTTAATACTGCAGACAAAGATGGTCGTGGTGTTGACAGTGATATTGATCAATCAGGGGTTCAGGACTAATACATCAGACTGAAGTACCTTTTATTAAGAGGAAGGATCATTCATGATCCTTGGGGGGTACTCACTACACCTCAGAAGGGTGTGGAACTCTGAGATTCTTTCCGCTGCCAGCCTAAACTGTATTCTCGTTGCCACCTCGGGACTTCTTTCTTGTTGATTAATATACTGCCTTAATAAATGTTGATATCTCACTAGTAGGGTGTGCGAGTGGTCTAGTCCATGCACCACCAGGTCTCTCACACTCACTTATCCACTAGTAAATCTCAGTTTTCCCTTATCTCCCTGGCAGGCTTAATCATTTTCCTAACGTAATAATCATCGCTCCATTAGTATCCGATATCACGTGTTCGCCGCACGAAAAAAGAAAAGAATTTTCAATATTAATCTTGGCTCGGTCTCCATCCACAAATTTTTTGTGCACTCAAAGCTTCTTATGCAGAGGCACATAACTGTATAGGATTGCCTCAAGGGAGCAAAACGCAAAGAACGAAAAGCGAGACTTAATGACAATTTAAGAGGAGATCATAATCTGCTAGACATCCACTTAAAATGCTCTGATCTACTTATTGGAAGCTATTCAATTAAATATAATAAAAAAAAAAAACAAAATAAAAACAAAACTAAAAAAACAATATAAAGAACAATAAGGACAATGTTTAATTCACGAAAATATGAGGTAGAACCTTACAAAGCTGAAACTAAATTTTTGTAATGGCCTACAAGGCGAAACTGGCCCCAGAACAGAATAATTATTAGCCCGCTAGAGTTAAGAAATTACAAGACTAGTATCTAAAACTAGTCCTTATATACTCACCTGCCAGATTCTAAAGAGTGAAATTTATGCTTCCCTATACATTGCCGGGAGTGCCTCTCCGCAGATTTATTTACCGAAATCGATGATACAAGATTGCCCTTGATCATTCTACCCCTCAGTCAGAAATTGAGGACATATAATAAAAATTCTTAAATTGACATGACACTCCCTCCCACACATTTATCCCAAACACACTTGGGAGTCTCTAAACATCCCCCAATCACAGAACCAGAGAATTACAACGAGGCGATCTCTCAATCTAAGCTTAACAAATCTCCTGGCCCAGACAGCGTTTCACTACACGAATACTATCAAACTTTTAATGATCTACTTAATCCCCTTATTGAAGGATGTATTGTGATTCGCATCACTGACTCTCTGTTACCCCTCTCCCAGAACTCCTGAGACTGAACTATATATCCAACAATCCCAAAGCCAAATAAGGTCCTACAAGACTTCATCTCTAATATAGTCTCCATCTCCCTACTCAATAACGACATCAACACGTATTCTCAAAATAATGGGTCACAGACTATCGCGGAATTATCTTTTTTTATCCCTATCCTAGTCCACCTGAAAAGACTGGAGCTTGTTAAGGGAGACAATAACGAGCAGACCGCACTCAGTAAGAGAAATAATATGATGTTTCTTCATGTAGTCTCCAAAACTTCGTACTCTACGAATATTAGCCTTTCTCATCGAATGGACGAGCATCGAGGAGAAAGCTTTTGACTAGAATTAATTGGCGTATCTTAAAGGCGAGTTCTATTATAATTTTGTGTTTTAACTGGCTCTTTCTTTCAGCAATTCTTGCCTTATATACGATCACAACCGCTCATAGGTCTCATTCCTCAGGTTTCCTCTCAAAACGTTCCGTGCACGTAATGGACCGCTCAAGTGATGTCCCCTCTTCACCAGCTTAATTTATCGATCTAGTGTGCTGAACACTCTGGCGGGAGAAGTACATTTGAAAGTCATCCCCTAAAGAAGATACCTAAGGAGTTCCACATCAAATCTGACATCATCACAAAAAAAAAATCAGTCTATATGCGATGACATCTTTAGTTTTGATCTTGTCAAAATCCTGGATGTCTCGATCCCAGCCCTCTACCTCGAGAGCAGATCTCTTCAATCATAGCATATGTTTCAGTATTACAAATCAAGCATCAAAACCATAGTTTTACCTTATTCATCTCGGCCCACCGGCGTATGCTAGCCAAGCTTTCATGCACATCAATTCTTACTTGGTCTTCCTCATTGGATGTCCCTTATCTAGGGAGTACGCATTTTTCTCCAGGTCTTTAAATAAAACCAATTGTAGGTTTAACCTCAATGATGCACCACAGACATTTTAGAAGAAATTATCGATTAACACTCATTTTCCTCATCTCCTGAAGATGGCAGGATGCAATACAGGTTACAGATGTTCGCTTTCTCCTGATAAATACCTCTATTAGTTAGAACATCCCATTTCGCTCTTTCCCACAACTGCCATTAAAATATAACTCCAGCCAGTATCTTCAATTTATTGGGCTCATAAGAGGCCAAGGAGTTAGTAAAACTCATATCCTACTCTACCTTATCTCAAAGGGGGGTCTATCATGCACACCCATTCCAATCTCTCTTATTCTACAACATAGCAGGCCTGTTCTGTAACCTATTGGTGCACTACTGGGTGCTCGACGTGACACAAAACCTCTCGCTGGGACATATGCGAAAAAGTTTTAGCCCACATACACATTAAAAAATGCAGTTTTTAGCTTCACTCTGGGCACTACCCTTTACACAAATTTCGAAATAAAAGTTACCCAAACCTTTATCCATTCTAGCCACCATGAATGGACCAACCTATGTATATCAAACTCTACATCTGGCTCAACTTATGCGAAATACTCTTGGTTACCTAGATTTCTTCTACTAATACTGAATCTCTCATCTCCCTTATTTCGCATATGGATAACTTAAAGGCGATCACTTTAGTATTTGGAGACTCTTGAACTCCGACGGCCATCCTTAAATCCTCTTGAAGAGCATGAAAAGACCCATGTGTTCTGCATCTACTAATAACCCAATTTATACATATACTGCAGATACGACATACATTACAACCAATGGAACGACCTAGGAAGCAGTTCACCCCCCCCACTCCGCTTCCAAAGCTTTTTATTTTAGAATATTGGCTACGAACAACAGGGGTCTTTCCCTGGATATATCCACTCTGTTACATAAAAAAGCATTCATAACCGGATTTTGCTTGTCAAGTGGGAGGTGAGTTGGGGAAAAGAATTCACGTAACGAGAGTGGAATCTGCCAAGCCAATACGGTGAGTTCTAAAAAATGCTCTAGATGCATTAACCACATAGAGACTCGGATGAGGAAATTACAGTAGATGCGATGGTATCTTAACCCGTGCAGACATACTAGGGCACATGTTTCTCAGACACTCTGATTCCTGTTGGATGGTCATGTGGCTCTCGAGGAGGTACTTTGTCGCATATGTGCAGTGGGGCTGTCCATTGTACATAAGCTTGGGAGAAGCACGGAATTTCTACTTTCGTGGAACTCGGCTTCCCTGAACTACCATATTCTCACTCCTGAGATGGGCAGTTCTCAATCTTCTCATTCTCACACTTTCAGCGCCATACCAACATTTGGTCCTATTTATGTTCTAACTAGACTACTAGGTCTGTCATCGCTCGGACAAATTGGAAAGAGCTCTGCGACTATCCGACCGTCCGCTCTCTATCTCTGAGGCTTATCGCTGAGGGTTTAACAGCGAATCCCACGCAGAAAACTGCACGCTCACAATCCCTCCACACCTTTGTTCCCAAAGACAGAAACTTAACTGGTCGCCACTGGGTCCTCATTAAACTTTGTGCCAACCACACGACGACAGATGTAGATAGTCATACTTTATTGCATTACCCTTCGTAATTGAAATGTACTTAAATGATAGGGCGTCGACTGTGTTATCCATAATTAAGATACACATATTCCTGTGATACATTGAATATAAATGGTAATCTGTGTACTAATCTACTTTTTGCAATGCACGCTTGTTTAATATGTAGTCATGGCTGACTGTTTTATTACTCTTTCTTTTTTGTTTGTTTACAATGTTCATTATGTGTTCCTCATACATCATACTTATTGTAAATCCCTTGATCTGTGATAATGAAACCTTTAAATAAAAATCTATTGTTTTAAAATGTATTTGCATCTTGCAGTAAGAAATAAGTTTTTGATCCCTAGGGCAAACAAGACTTAATACTTGGTGGCAAAACCCTTGTTGGCAAGCACAGCAATCAGACATTTTTTGTAGTTGATAATGAGGTTTATGCACATGTCAGGAGGAATTTTGGTCCACTACTCTTTGCAGATTATCTCTAAATCATTAAGATTTTTAGGCTGTCGCTTGGCAACTCAGAGCTTCAACTCCCTCCATAAATTTTCTATGGGATTAAGGTCTGGAGACTGGTTAGGCCACTCCATGACCTTAATGTGCTTCTTTTTGAACCACCCCTTTGTTGCCTTAGATGTATGTTTTGGGTCATTGTCTTTCTGGAAGACTCAGCCATGACCCATTTTTAATGTCCTGGCAGAGGGAAAGAGGTTGTCACTCAGGTTTTTATGGTACATGGCTCCATCATTCTCCCATTGATGCAGTCAACTAGTCCTGTGCCCTTAGCAGAGAAACACCCCCAACACCTAATGTTTTCACCTCCATGCTTGACAGTTGGGACGGTGTTCTTTGGGTCATAGGCAGCATTTTTCTTCCTCCAAACACGGTGAGCTGAGTTAATGGCAAAAAGCTAAATTTTTTTTTTCATCTGACCTCAGCACCTTCTCCCAATCACTCACAAAATCATTCAGGTGTTCATTGGCAAACATCAGATGGGCCTGTACATGTTCCTTCTTGAGCAGGAGGGGCCTTGTGGGCACTGCAGGATTTTAAACCATTATGGCATAATGTGTTACCAATAGTTTTCTTGGTGACTGTGGTCCCTGCTGCCTTGATATTATTAACAAGTTCCGCCCGTGTAGTTTCAGGCTAATCTCTTCCTTTCTCTGATCCTCATGATAAAGGATACCCCACAAGGTGAGATTTTGCATGGTGCCCCAGATTGAGGTCAATTGACAGTCATTATGTATTTCTTCCATTTTCTTACTACACACACCACACACACCGCCGATACCATAATAGACACCTTAAAATTCATGTCCTGGAATGTGACTTGGCTCAATGATCCGATAAAAAGGAAAAGGGTAAATTCTCATCTTAAACGATTTCGTTCAGAGATAATATTTCTCCAAGAGACACATTGGAGGAAGGGGGATGGTAATACACTTAAAGCGAAAACAAAAGGTAATAGAGTGCCGATCACCAGGAGTCTGGGGCTACGGGTTCTGACTTTGTGTTCCTCTGTAACGACGGTGCATGGAATGTGGGCGTTCGGCTGTAGAGGCCCTCTTGAGATGCACAATGAAGGTAAGTGGATCCAGCACTCGTATCGAAGGATATCCGGAAAATAGGCGTTGTAACAAAACACTCTTTATTGAAGATAGTAAAACATCATTTAAAAACATCCATAAGCATGATGGTTTACGCGTTTCAGGCCCGCATCTCGGCCCTTATTCGTAACATAAACATGCTAAGTACAAAGCTTCAATATAAAACCCTCCTTACTCCTTAATTAGCCTCCCCACCTAAGAATTAACCCTGTATGTATCACGTGAGAAAAGGTTTATTGCAAGTTGCGTCAATCTATTCACCTTAAAAGACCCTGTTTACAGAGTTTTCTCTAGCACACTGCATGTCGCTATAGATTTTACTATATATACATAAGGTCTGATCTGTAATTCAAGCCTTGGGGAGATCTCGTGCCCAAGGTCAATATCCAGTATGCTTCCCTATTCAATAATGTCTTCCTCCAATCCCCACCTCTTAGGGGTTTATTAACTCGTTCTATCACTTGTACCTTAAAACTATCCACATTACCTTGATGTACCTCCTGGAAATGTTTAGCTACTCCCGAAACTTTTCGAAAATTAATCTGTTTAGAATCATGAAGATGTTCCCTTATCCTTATATGCAAGCTTCTGGTAGTACATCCAATATATTGGAGTTTGCACACTTCACACCAAACCATGTACACAACATGAGTGCTATGACAATTCAAAAAACCATTAATCTTATATACATTTCCAGTTGCAAAAGAGGAAAAAGTATCCGTTTTCACCCTATATTTGCACAAAGTGCACATGCTTGTACCAGACTTGTATGATCCTTTGAAGTCTATCCAGGTTTTTCTCCTACTTTTAACTGATTGAGTAATCATGCTCGGGGAAACTAAGCTCCCTATAGTGCGCGGTCTCCTAGAGATGAAACTACATCCTTGCTTCATTAATTCTCGTAAGATAGGATCCATATCCAGTATCGGCATATACCTCTGAACTATCCTGATAACATCTTGGAATTGCCTGCTATATTGCGTAACACAGCACAAGCGGGATTTATTATTATCTCGATTCTTTCCGGAAGAAAAAATCAAATCTTTCCTGTTTCTCCTATCTACTTTATTTTTGGCCCTATGGATCTGCCAGGGTTTGTATCCCCTGCATCTTAGTCTCCTTGTATCTACCTCTATCTCCTGATTATAATCTTCAGTTTCACTGCAGTTACGTCTAGATCTGATAAATTCCCCAATTGGGAGGTTTTTCACCACATGTTCTGGATGACAACTGTCAGCATGTAACATACTGTTACCTGATATCTCCTTTCTATATGTGCGGCTAGAAATATTTCCACTAATGGGATCCCCCATAAGTCTCAAATCCAGAAACGTTATTTCCCTTTCCTGCATCTCAAAAGTAAACACTAAATTATCCTCACTCATGTTAATGTACTCTACAAATTTCTGTATAGACGTAGATGACCCCTGCCAGATTAGCAGGGTGTCATCTATATACCTACCATACCAAAAAATATTCTCTGCAAACACGTTATTAACCGAGTAGATATATTTCTCCTCCCAATACGAACCAAAAATGTTGGCCAATGATGGGGAAAAACACGATCCCATGGGACAACCTTGAATCTGTAAATAATAACATCCATTAAAGTAAAAATAATTGTGTCCCAATAAAAACTCTGTTACCAATATAATATATTGTTTCAAATAATCATGGTACATGGTATATGGTATACTGTCCATGTCTTTCAACACTTCCCTAGAATCCTTGAGGAAACTAGGGGATCTCAACACCAAAGGTTGGAGATGGCGATCCAACCAAGTGTTAATGGATTCATATATGGACCCTATTTCTGATATGATGGGGCGCAGGAGAGGTGGAAATACCTCTTTGTGGACCTTCGGGAGCGCATGGAACACTGGTATTCTCGGGAACTTCACATTCATGCTGTCCCTCTGTTTTTCAGTAAGAGCATTCAAAGCTACTCCTTCATCCAATAGCTTACTAACCTTCCTGGAGAAAACACCCGTCGGATCTGACGAAAGCTTCTTATATACCTTACTATCTTTCAACATGATATCCACCTCCCTGATGTATAGATCCCTATCCAAAACCGTCACCGAACCCCTTTTATCAGAAGGACGAATTTTAACGTATGAATTGAGCTGTAATTG
This sequence comes from Phyllomedusa bahiana, assembly GCA_025379985.1. Lineage (NCBI taxonomy): Eukaryota > Metazoa > Chordata > Amphibia > Anura > Hylidae > Phyllomedusa > Phyllomedusa bahiana. Next base: position 2,577 of record JAODAL010042933.1, on the reverse strand, counting down.
TTTTAATGATATGAACTCTCTCTTAGTTAAATTACCTTGTTCACTAGACCTTTTCAAATATAGATCACGAAGATCTTTCTCTACCAAATGTTGGAAATCGTCCATTACAGACACCCTCGAATTAACGGGGTAAAAATCACTATTTTTGATGTAAGGCAAATCCACATGCCTTGTGGTTATATTTTTAGCCTGCATATCGTCCTCATTGAGACTTTCCAACATACAGATAGATCTTTGCTCTGCCAAATTGAGACCTCTAGGAAAAAAGTCTGAGGGAATAACCCCAGAAACCTCCTCTCTAGATTGTGTCATGTCCTTAAAAAAATGTTTTTTAAACGGTAAGTAGCCTAATAAATCGATTAACATCTTTAATAGTATTATAGAGATTGAAGTCCACTGACGGTACAAAATTGAGTCCTTTCTTTAGAACATTAATCTGATCTCTAGTTAAGATGCAAGCAGATAGATTCAACACAGAAAAGTCATCATTATTTTTGTCATCTTGAACCACAGATTCAGACACTTGACTCTCCACATTCAGGTATGAGGCATTCCTAGGGGGTTCCTCATCTTGTATCTTGATGGAAAACCTCCTATGTTTCCTCCCCGTCCTCCGTGTATGTTTCTTGGGCGTGAGCGGCCCCACGATCCTCGTACGTTTTTTGGAGACCTGTAAGTGCCCTCCAAAACCTCTACCACTATTATAAGTGTCCATATGTCCTTCCGAATCAGAAGTATCAGTGCCTGTTTCGGTGCTATCTGCTTCCAAAGGTGAAAAAGCTACTTTTTTATGCCGTTTCCTATATTTATTTTTCTTCAAAATGGATTTGGGAAAAACAGAATCAGATTGATCCAATTGCCATTTATAGATCTTATTTTGCGCATAGTCAAAAGAGTCTCTATTAACTTTAGATTGTTTGACAGAAATTATGTTCTCCTCAAGTTTCGATATATTAATCCTTAGGGGTCATCTACATCTATACAATTGCAATAGAGAGAATTGCCGGGAAATACAGTAATTCAAATTGTTTAAGCTCTTCTCATTGGTCGGCATAAACCAGCCAATCAGAATAGGAGCGACAGTGTCCCATTAAAACCTATGGAGAACTATTGACCAATCAGAATAGGAGCGACAAAGACCCATTATATCTAGAGATGGGCGAATTTCCCGAAATTCGTTTCGTTCACTTCGCCGAATTTCTCGGCAAAAAATAACTTCGTTCCGAATTACTTCGGCACGAATCACGTTAAAAAACAGCTATTTCCAGGCTGCACAGAGCCTGCAGGGTGCTGTAGAACGTTGTGCCATGCTTAAATATACAGAGGGAGCTTGGTTTGGTCTTCATACAATGTTGTCTTTTTGTATGACACGCAGGTGACTGCCGCCGCTCTTAGAATCGCTTCACTATAAAATTCCCTGGGCACTTAAGAGGGCAAAACTGACCAAAAAACTCAAGCGGGAATGTAGCCCGATAAAGTCATGCCAGCGAAAGCTGGAAAAAAACAAGCTGATAGCTCAGGTGGCAACATTAGTGACAGAGTGTGGAGGTGAAGGCGGCAGCCACAGCAGCATGAGGTCAGGCAGTGGCACAATGACATTCTGGAGGTGGCGAAACAGGAGGAAGCCACAGAATGGCACAATGACTGAGAGCGGAGGTCACGGCGGCAGCAGCATGAGGTCAGGCAGTGGCACAATGACATTCTGGAGGTGGCAAAACAGGAGGAAGCCACAGAATGGCACAATGACTGAGAGCGGAGGTCACGCACGCAGCAGCATGGGGTCAGCAGTGCACAATGACACAGTGTGAGGACACGGCAGCAGCCACAGCAGCAGCATGAGGTCAGAAAGTGGCACAATGACACAGTGTGGAGGACACGGCAGCAGCCACAGCAGCAGCATGAGGTCAGGCAGTGGCACAATCACATTCTGGAGGTGGCAAAACAGGAGGAAGCCACAGAATGGCACAATGACTGAGAGCGGAGGTCACGGCGGCAGCAGCATGAGGTCAGGCAGTGGCACAATGACATTCTGGAGGTGGCAAAACAGGAGGAAGCCACAGAATGGCACAATGACTGAGAGCGGAGGTCACGGCGGCAGCAGCATGAGGTCAGGCAGTAGCACAATGACACAGTGTGGAGGACACGGCAGCAGCCACAGCAGCAGCATGAGGTCAGAAAGTGGCACAATGACACAGTGTGGAGGACATGGCAGCAGCCACAGCAGCAGCATGAGGTCAGGCAGTGGCACAATGACAAAGGGGTGGCAGAAAAAAGCAGTAGGGCCACAGAGCACATGACAGAGATTTAGGTGACGCGGCAAGGGGGCAAACAGTATTAGGTCCACAGAGTGGCAAATTAATCACACAGTGAGTATGAGGTCAGCAGTCACAGACATTCTGGAGGAGGCAAAAAGGAGGAAGCCACAGAGTGGCACAATGACTGAAGCGGGAGGTCACGGGCGGCAAACAGCAAGAGGGCAGCAGCTGGACAATGACACAAGGGGGTGGACATGGCAGCAGCCCAGCACACATTAGGTCAGACAGTGGCACAATGCAATTCTAGGTGGGTGGCAAAAAA
>JAODAL010042932.1:0-34333 GCA_025379985.1 Phyllomedusa bahiana | reverse complement strand
CTTAAAAAAGATTTCTTTGTAACAGCAAGTAATGCAAATCACCTGCATCTAAGGCCGGCTGGATATTTTCAAGAGCCATAACCTCGCGAGACATGGATGTAATATTGCCATTTTACACTGAATGGTCCTCAAATAGAATATATAGTACATTCCAGTGCATCGATCCTATTAGAAAATGTAAATGCTATACAAGCTAAGATAGCCAGAAGTTTTTTTTATACTTAACATTCCTGCATTTAGAGTGAAAACCGACACAAGCTTTTTATTTTTATATTAGTATAGTTATATGAGCTAAATATTCAAAATAAAAAAGACCCCAAAAAATGTTGCAGTTTCTCAGTACCCCACTTACTGGTCACCATACATAACAAATTCACTATATATTATGTGTTGCTGCACTTATAAGTAAATTAAATATGCCTATGTTATTGACTTAACAATGTTTATTGCAAGTGTTTTATTGCTTTTGAGGGAAAAAAAAACTGTCCTTTTATTTTCCACCTTTTTCCCACCTCTGGGAAGAAAGGTGAATAATAAAAGGCCAATTTTTTTGCAATACACACTGTTAAGTCAATAACATAGGCATACCGTATATGCTTGAGTATAAGCTGAGTTTATCAGCACCAAAAATGTGCTGAAAAAGCCCTCCTCGGCTTAAACTTGAGTCACTGTCAGTGTCCGGGTGCTTCCATGGCCCGGGCACCAGCAGAGATCTCTTCAACTGTATGTTACTCCTCTGGGAGCTCATACAGCTGACTCTCAAGGTACCCATTGGCATCCTGGAACTACTTTGGCCTGAGCACCAGCAGAGATCTCTTCAGTTGTATGTGACTCCTCTGGGAGCGCATACAACTGAAGACACAATTCCAGAGCAGAGAGTGAGCGCTCGCTGCTCCACAGAGGACTCTGGAAGGCTGCAAGTATCCGGCACAAGCAGCGTGCTATGTCATTACACTGCCTGCGTGGCCTGATGACATCACGTCTCCTGTGCCAGGAAGAAGACGGAGTGCCTTGGATCAGCAAGGGAGGGAGGTGAGTACTTGTATTTTTTTTTTAAACCCTGCCTATAACTGCCTATGGGGGACATATACCTGCCTATACCTGCCTATGGTGGACATATACCTGCCTATGGGGGACATTAAATTGCCTATACCTGCCTATGTAATTTCATTGGTATCCATTTTTATTTTTGAAATTTACCAGTAGCCACTGCATTTTCCACCCTAGGATTATACTCAAGTCAATAAGTTTTCACAGTTTTTTGTGGTAAAATTTGGTGCCTTGGCTTATATTCGGGTCGGCCTATACTTGAGTGTATACGGTATTTAATTTCCTGATAAATGTAGCAACACTTAAAATATAGTGAATATGTTATGTATGGTGACCAGTAAGTGGGGTAAAGAGAAACTGCAAACATTTTTTTTTTGTCTTTTTTGTTTTGTATACTTAGCTTGACTCGCAAAAAAAGAAAAAAAAAAAAACTCATATAATTATACTAATGTAAAAATAGAAAGCTTGTGTCAGGTTTCACTCTAAATGCAGGAATGTTAAGCATATCTTGTATAGCATTTGTATGGCATTTACATTTTCTAACAGGATCGATGCACAGGAGTGTACTGCATATTCTATTTGAGGACCCATCAGTGTAAAATGGCAATACTATATCAATGTCTCGCAAGCTTATGTCTCTTGATAAATATCTATATATATATATATATATATTATATATATATATATATATATTATATAATATATATATATATTATATTTAAATAATTATAATATAACGGCAGACTTCTGGAGCAGCCCCGTTCATACATTCATACATTAGCCCCTAAAAGTCCCTTCAAAGGCTGAAATGCTATCAGAGAGGATGTTTTCTGACCAAATGCCTTAACAGCATTCTTCTTTGAAAAACTAAAGTCCTGGTTTACATATATATATTATATATTATATATATATATATAATTTTATATATATATATATTTTGTTGTGTATTATATTATATATATATATATTATATATATTTATATATATATATATATATATATATATATATATTATATATATATATATTATATATATTTATATATATATATATATATATATTATAAACCGGACTTTAGTTTTTCAAAGAAGAATGCTGTTAAGGCATTTGGTCAGAAAACATCCTCTCTGATAGCATTTCAGCCTTTGAAGCACTTTTAGGGGCTAATGTATGAATGTATGAACGGGGCTGCTCCAGAAGTCTGCCGTATTTTCAGCCTGAAGACTAGTGAAGCCCGTTCGCATTAGTGAACTTTGTAATGCAACTGATTTTGTGGGGTGTGCAGAAGACAGGGCGCACTAAACCCGTAGCAAAGCTATAGGTTTATATCTTCGCTACGGCAATTCTAGGCGCATTACTGCTGAAACAGGCAAACCACTTTCAAAGTGGTATACCTGAGCCAGAAATGTCATGTTAGCGCTAGAATGCACCTGATTTATGACCGGCTGTAGAGCAGGTTCATAAATCTGGTGCATTCTAGGCTATTTTAATGCGCATGAAATTTGCCATTTAAACGCCAAATTTCATACATGTGGCCCTTAGTGTTCCCTCCTAAGGCTGGGTTCACGCAATGTTTTTTACACTTACTTTGCAGCAGTATTTGTAAACTAAAAAAAGGAATGGGCACAGCAGAGGTACATGCCTTTCCATTACAGTCGCTCTCGCTTTTTAGGATACATTTCTGGATTCGTCTTTCAAAGAATGCAGCTAAATATTCATCAAATTACACTGTTTGGACCCAACCTAAGAGAAACTAATAGGATCCAAACTCAGAAAGCAGCAATGGGTTCCAGGAGGAACTAGAAGTGCTGACATAAGACCTGCAAAGTACTTTAATATTTTCTGCAAATGGAAACATTTATTGGCGTCTATATTGAATCATTGTATCCAAATTGAATCAATATTTTACACTAGTTGTTAAATGTTCTTCAGTCTCTTTATTAAGAGACATTCCAAAGCTAAAGACATACTGATGCATTATATTCTATAATATTTCTATATTGTGCATCTGTATTTGTGTGCCAATAGATGATTCCAATGTACTGCACCTCTGAAGGTCACATCACAGAACTACAGCAATTTGCCGGAAAACTGAATTTGATTAAGTCACGTGGTCATTGGCCTCACACTTCTGCCCTATAACTGCATTGTGTACAAGCATTCTAGCGGAATCTGTCACACACATATAGTTGTTAAGTATATTAGGAATAAACATATCTCTCAGTTTTGTTTGGCCTACTTTTGCTTGCATGGATACAAGGCCCCTAAAAAATGAAGGGACTTAAAGCATAGGTCAATTTAGCGGAGTAAAATCAGAGGACAAAGTTAGGGACCTATTCAGAATCTGGGATACCCAACAAGAATTTGTAATTTCTTGAATGCCAACTAGAGATGGGCGAATTGATTCTAACGAAGTGGAATTCGTTTAAAATTTCAGGAAAACTTCGATTCTGAACGAAGTCGAAGTTTGGGGTAATTCGCGGGAAAAGTGTGTTTTTAATTGATAAAATGGCTGTGAGCACATGGCGTTACATGGGGCAAAGACGTCTGGGAGGAAGAAGGGCGTAGCCTACATGACATGTGCAGAGATGAAGCCAATCAAAGACCGGCGGGATTCTGTGATGTCTCCGCACTATATAAGTCCGGGCGCGACGCTGGGAAACTCATACGCTCTCACTGTACTGATTAGGAAGGTGCTCCGCGGTGCCTTATCATATCTCTTACTAAGAACTCATTTTTATACAGCGATTTTTGGGGGGGTCACAGCTTAATTCAGAGACTGCTTTCTTACGTTCTAATTATGATTTTGTGGGGTATTGGAACTGAAATGCAGTGGGGCGTCCAATGCAGCTGCATATACATTTTAATGCTATCTGCTAGTTTTTCCAGCACATTGAAATCCAAAGAGTTATCTAAGCTTTTCCCTTTGTATTCATTTAAAGTACAGCGTTTTTAAAATCCAAATACACTTAATTTTTGGTTGTATTTTTTTGGAATTTAGATCCAGGGGTTTTAAAAGCGTTGTTTGCGTTGTGGTCACTAAAAAAAAAATTTCTTTTTCACCCCAAAGAAGACATTTTTCCGGGAAAAATTTTCATAACCAAGGTTTTTAATTTTTTTTTTGGTTTAAAAAAAATGCTTGAAAACCCCCAAAATGGGTTTTTTTCCCTTTTTTGGGGAAAAAACCCCGGGGAAAAGGCGTAGGGCCTAAAAAAAAAGTTTTTTACCCAAAAAAAAGACCCGGATTCTTAAAAAAAGTTGATTAAAATTTTTTTTTGGGGCCCAAAAAAATAAAACGCCATTGAAAAGTAAAAGTGGTAGGGTTTTGCTAATTTCTTTTATTTTTTTAACCATTTTAAGCATTTTTGGGGGGGTCAAAAAAAAGTTTTTTTTCCCCCAAAAAGATTTTCCCTTCAAAATTAAAACGGTTAATTAAAATTTTTTGGTTTGAACTAAATAAGTTTTGTGCGGTAAAGTTTTTTTTTTTTCCCTTTTAACCATTTTATTGCTTTGGGGCCAAAAAAAGGGTTTTTTCAGAAAAAACTTTTTGGAAAAATCCCCAAAGGTTAATTCAAAATTTTTTGTTGTATTTTAAAAAATACACCCTTTTAACATCAAACTTAATTTTGGGGGGTATTTTTTTTGCGGCAATTTAGATCGGGGTTAATTAACGTTGTTTTCTGCTTTTGTGGTCACTAAAAGAAACTTCTTTTTCACCCCAAAGAAGAATTTTCTGAGCATAATTCAAAACCAAAGGTTTTACAAGTTTTTTTTTTTGGGTACCTTTAAAATACACCCCTTTTTAACACGTACAAAGTGGAATTTTGGGCTATTTTTTGCGAAAATTTATCCGGGGGTTAATTAAGCTTGTTTGCTTTGTGGTCACTAAAAAAAAACTTTCTTTTCACCCCAAAAAAATTTTTTCCTGAGATAATTCAAAACCCCGAGGTTAATTAAAGTTTTTCTTTTTTGTACAAAAATACACGCCTTTTTAAAACACGCTACAAGGGGAAATTTTTGGTTGCTTTTTTTTGGCAATTTAGATCCGGGGGTTTAAATTAAAGCGTTGTTCTGCTGTTGTGGTCACTAAAAGAAACTTTTTTTTCAGCCAAAGAAACATTTTGCCTGTAGCTAATTCATAACCAAATTTTAATTTAAAAGTTTTTCTGTTGTTTGTCCCTAAAAATACACGCCATTTTAAACCCCTACAAAGCTGGTAATTTTTGGGCATTTTCTTTGCGAAATTTAAAATTTCCGGGGTTAATTAAGCTTGTTCTGCTGTTGTGGTCATAAAAGAAACGTTCTTTTTCACCGCCAAAAGAAGCTTTTTTGCCTGTGCATAATTCATACCCCGAAGGTTAATTAAGCCTGTAAAAGACACAGTTTTTTTTAAACGGCACATAAAAGAAAATTTTTTTGGGCCCTTTGTGGGGCGAAAATTTATACCCAAGGGTTCCCCAAGCTTTTATGGTTCATTTGGAGTCAAATAAGGGTGTGTATTTATATTACAGATATCTTCATAAAACAGTGTTTGTACATTTTAGAAAAAAGTATGTCAGACAGAGATGGCGGTCTTCCCCCTGCGGCCCCAGTGGCACAAAACTTTCCTGAGCGGGCCCCGGGCACAAAAACAGAAAGGGGACATCGCAGGGGTCACTCGGTGAGGCCACAATGCCCTGTCTCTAGCGGCCGTGGTTGTTCAGAACCCAATGGTTCTTGATTGGTTGTAGGTATCCATTTCCCTCCCAGTTGAATTGAAAAACCCCAGCCAAGAGTCGGTGGGAAGTCAGACACAACCTTAGTTGGCATGGCCCCAGGGGCGGGTCAGGCCCTCCCCCTGTCTCAACCCGCCTCTGTCCCATCGGTTCCCTCTGCCAGAGTTTAAAATTTGTGGTTTGGGCTCAGCAAACTATATAGCGAGATAAAAAATTTGGGGGGCGTCGCAGTACTTGGAGTGAAAAAAATGGGGCCCCAAAATCCCTGTTCTTCAGTAGGGGCAAAAATATGATGTGGAGAGTGGATGGGAGGTCATGTTGTGAGGGGTCGCCTCTGCATACCGACCCGTATAGGAAGCAGTGACGATGAAACACAAATAGATGATGTTTTTGCGACCGCACTTGGGGCGGGTGAAACAGGGCTTCATCATCGTCGGAAGAGGGCGTTTAGCTTGGGTCAGGCGGGCACAGCCAGAAGAGGGTTGTGTGGCCCTGAGTCAGAGGGTAGAGCAGTGTGAGGGGCGGGGCCAAATGGCCCCGGGGTAGAAAAACCCCCCCTTGAGGTCAAAAAAGTAGCGTCAGCGAGGCAGCATGGTAGTGTCACTCAGTGCGGAGGTTTGGGGGTAAAATAGAACCGGCGGTGGCAGTTCTATGTAAGCCCGGGGAGCCGAATGGGTATATGAAAAAACTGTAGGCGAAAAGGGAAACGTGCCGGGAGCTAATTGGACCACGGCCCTCTTAACACATGCAGGGCACCTCGGGGGCCCGGGGGGAAAAGTGGTAGTTTTGGTGGTCCCCCTGCCCGCAGCAAAAAGCGCAGCAGCGCCCAGTGGACGCTTGCCATTGCAGCCCGTCAAGGCTCCCCACCTTGCAGAAAGGGGGCTGTTTTTCTTTGCCTCATCTCGGTCAGTCTCCTGTTCCTCGTTCATGGCGCCAGCAGTCGTTCGCGAGGCGATTGAAAGAGAAACGTTGGTCCAAACCATCCCAAGGGGCAGAAGCTGACCGGGGGCTCCTGTCCAAGTTGTTTGGGATGCAGTCCCTCCCTTTCCAAATGGTGGACTCTGCACCCTTCAGAGAAAAAAAAAGGTTGTGCCTGGAGACGGAAAGTTCCAAGCCCCTTAAATTTTTTTTCAAAAAAAACAGTACCCGAAATTCTAAATTGTGAACACAAAGGTGGGCGTTTGGCTTATTGGTTTGTTCCAAGGTGCACAGCAGCGGGGCGTTGGGTTAATACGGTTTAGGGCCAGTACATGTCCTTTACGGCCACTGGGTTTAATGTGCTTCCAGCCCCGGCACCCAACAATGGGACAGGAGAGGGCTTTTCCTCCCCCATTGTCAAATGCGGCTCCGCACCCAAAGTCACCCCCCTCCCCCTTCCACCACCCCCCACCCTCTAAGCCTCCACCCAAAATACTGTCCCTTACCACTTTTTAGGGCACAGGGTTCACGCAGTTCTACACTGGCGTGCCCCCGGGGAACGAAGTCCAAAAGGGGGGGAATGTCCCCGGTCATGTGCAGAAATCGATTGTGGTTTTTCGTGCCAACTGAAATGGAACCATGGTGTGGACAAAGGTAGAAATGGTGTCCGCGCTGCACCAGGAAAGGATTTGGTTTATGCGCCCTCTGGCGCACGTGTTAAAATTTTGGTTGTGAAAAGTTCCTGAAGTCTTCCACCGATTTCAAAAAGATTTGAAAAAGGCCCGGAAATGTCATGCCTTATCCTTTTTACAAAGCCAGAAACCCTCTCGAGTTGCGTGGAGACGGGGCCCCCCAAACACTCTGATTGTTGTTTCCACTGTTGGAAACCCCCCTGCAAAGTTGGCCACTGTATGAAAAGAGAAAGGCATTAACGATTTTTAATGATCCCGGTGGACGGAGGGGACCCCCTGTGTAACTTTGAGTCAGCCGTGGCAGCTCATGCGTGACACCGCCGTTTGTTGAGGCATTCGAGGAGGGGACGTATTTGTCAGTGGCCCAGGGCTACGGGAGAATAACGTCATTCCCGTGCTTCATGTCCCGGGAACAGTGCTGAAAAAAAATTTTCTGGGCAGGGGGGTGGAGACGTGGCGCCTAATCTCGCGGCCCCTGGTCGGTGGGGGGCTGAAATGGAGGAGGAGGAGGGGCTTGGGCAGAAAATTGTCTGGAAATGAGTGATTTTCTACCCAGGTGAAGAGAGGAGGGGGGGCAGCTGGAAGAGGTTAGGAGATGAGGAAGGAGGCAGATGCCCACAAGCACCCGTGGCAGTATACAGGGGGAGATGGAGGCAGGGAGCCCTCGGGTCATTTGTGCAATGGCCCGCAGATGTGTTTGCTGGTAGTGCAGCCGAATAATCACCATCCGCAAAAGGATGATTTTGGGCTCTCCCCCCTATTGGACCCTCGCTACCGGACCAAAAATGGGACCCTTTTTCCCAGTGCTGAGAGGGAGGAAAAACTAAAAATACTATAGGGAAATCCCCGTAGTCGTTGGGTCCCCTATTTGGGGCATTTCCCCTCCTCTGCAGGTCTGAGGGGGAAATTTTTCGGCTCCGTACTATTCGCGGTGCTGGGGGAAGGGGAGGGGTAGGATCATTTCCAGCTCCATCAGCAGAACCTAAGCCTGTAGTCACTGATGGCAGTTCCCTTCACCCGTTTTGGGGAGGGCGTCCCCCGCAGCAGCAGGACGGAGCGCCCTTTTAACCAACAGGTGGTGGCCTATTGGACAGAAACTCTGCCCCCCCATTGAAGTCCTGGATACTGGGACAAAACGGATGTGGGGCCCGCAACTTCCCCGAGTTTGCAGGGAGAAGCTGTCCCGCCGGCCAGTAGGGGTGGATCAGAGAGGTGTTCAGTGCGGCGGGGGCCCTCGTTACCCCAAGGAGAACCCGCTTGTCCCGGGAAATTTTGGGAAAGGACTGACCTTTGTCAAGATGAATCAAGGGGTGGGGTCGGCCAGGTTTCCCCCACCAATGCCTTAGGGGTCAGATTACATCAGCCATGAGCTACCAAATTTTGAGAAATGAGTTGGGTTCAAAAAACTCCTCAGCCCCCAATCTGGCCGCCACCCCCTGATGCCAACTTGGCAGTTTTTTCCCTTGCCTCCACCCTCTTTACAGGGACTGTATTCCCCCCCCCCCACCAATCTGTCTTGTGCCCCCCCTCTTGACCTCATGTGTTTCTGCCGTCACCCCCACTCTCGTATTGTGCCACTGTCTGGCCTATGCTGCTGCTGTTGCTGTTGCCCAATTTACCCTCCAACTGTGGCGTTGGGGCCCCCCCTTTTTTGACTCATGCTGCTGCTGCCGCACCTCCCTCTTGTCATTGTGCCACTCTGTGGCCCATACTGTTTTTCCAACCCCCAGATGTCTGGTTTTCCCCGTTGACTCATGCTGTCTGTGGCTCCTGCGTGCCCCCACACGTGTCAATGTTTCACTCTGTGGCTACTGTTTTTCCACTCCCGAATGTCTTGGCCCCTCTCTGACCTCATGGTGTGGGCTGCCTCACCTCCACAATCTGTCACTGATGTTACCACCCCGAGCTTTGCTTGTTTTTTTCCAGCTTTCGCTGTCATGATTTTGGGTACATTCCCCTTAGTTTTTGGTCGTTTTGCAATCTTAAGTGCCCAAAAGGGAATTTTATAGTGAAACGATTTAATAGCCGGAGTCATCTGCGTGTCTACTAAAAAACAAAAAATTTTATGAGACAAAACCAAGTCCCTTTTGCATATTTAAGCATGGCACAACTTCTACAGCACCCACCCCCGCAGGGTTGTGCAGCTGGGAATAGTTTTTTTAACGCGATTGTCCTGAAGCAATTTGGACTGAAACGAATTTTGTCGGAAAAATTTGGCGAATCACGAATGAATTTTTTAGAAATTGCCATCTTTTGCCAATCCAAAAATTTCCCCCTAATTTAAAATGAATAAAAATAAGGTAAAAAATTTTTCATGGTGGAGAGAATCTTGTTTCCCTCATTTTAGAGGTATTAGTAGTTTAGCTATAGTAATGATGTCAGTACGAAGGTCTCTCTGTTTAGAACAGATAGGGACAAGTGGAGCCCGCAGAGAATCAAACAGGAAATAAGGTGTCATTTTATTTTTTTTGTCATAGACTCTTTTTATTAGCTACCCATATATTTAGATAATAAATGTAGAAACAAAAGAGACACATGCCTCTCCAACGGCGCTTGTGAACCAGGGCTCTGTGAGACTTTTGGGGGAAAAAATTTAGTTTCAACGAAGCAAAGCGGATCAAAAGTTTATACAAAGTGTATGTTTAGTATAAAAAAACATACAGTAGATTGGACAGTGTGTAAAATTTTAGATTTTTACAGCCCCCTTTAAAAGGAAGGGGAATGTTAAAAAGTTTTAAGGGTTCAAAGACTGTTTAATAAGAGAGTATGATTGAGAGACTAGACATGTTTCTACATACATTTACCAAAAAATGTGTGGATCTTTAAATTTTGAACAGCACATCCAATATACTGTAGTTGACACTCCAAACATGAAATTATATAAACAACATATTTTGAGCTACAATTTATTTACTGTTTGATACAATGAGTTACATTATTAGAGAAGAAGGTGATTTGTGAAGATATACAGTATGTCATAAAAGTGAGTACAACCCCCCACATTTTTGTAAAAAATTGTATAATATTTTTTCTTGGGAAAAATTTGAAGATATGACACTGTTTCAATATAAGTAGTCGTGTACGCTTGTATAACAATGTAAATTTGGGGTGCCCTCAAAATAACTCAACACACAGCCCTCAATGTTAACTGTGGCAAAAAAAAATGAGTACACCTCTAATTAAAAATTAACAAATTGTTCCCAAAGTGTCAATATTTTGTATGGCCACCATTATTTTCTAGCACTGCCTTAACTCTCTTCACTACAGTTTCACAGTTTGCCACTAGAATTTTCTTCCACTCCTTCAGGACGACATCATGGAGCTGGTGGATGGTAGAGACCTTTCGCTCTTCCACCTTTCGTTTGAGGATGCCACACAGATGCTCATTAGGGTTTTTGGTCTGGAGACATGCTTAGCCATCCAGTACCTTTACCCTTATTTTCTTTAGCAAGGAAGTGGTCGTCTTGGAGATGTGTTTGGGGTCGTTATCTTTTTGGAATACTGCCCTGCAGCCAAGTTTCCGGAGAAAGGTGATCATGTTCTGCTTTAGTAGGACAGTACATGTTGGCATTTATGGTTCCCTCAATGAACTGTTGCATTCCATAGCTGGCAGCACTCATGCAGTCCCAAACCATGACACTTTCACAACCATGCTTGACTGTAAGCAAGAAACATCTGTCTTTGCACTCCTCACCTGGTTGCCACCACACACGCTTCACACCATCTGAACCAAATAAGTTCATCAGGTCACAGGACATGGTTTTCGTAATCCATGTCCTCAGTCTGCTTGTCATCAGCAAACTGTTTGCGGATTTCTTGTACATCATCTTTAGAAGAGGCTTCCTTCTGGAATGACAGTCATGCAGACCAATTTGATGCAGTGTGCAACGTATAGTCTGAGCACTGACAGGCTGAGCCCACACCCTTTTAAACTCTGCAGCAATGCTGGTAGCCTTCATATTTCTATTTTGAAAAGACAATCTCTGGATTTGATGCTGAGCACGTGCACTCAACTTCTTTGGTCGATCATGGTGAGGCCTGTTCTGAGTGGAACCTGTCTTGTTAAACCACTGTATGGTCTTGGTCACTGTGCTTTAGTTCATTTTCAGGGTTTTGGCAATCTTATTATAGCCTAGGCCATCTTTATGTAGAGCAACAATTCTTTGTTTCAGATCCTCAGACAGTTCTTTGCCATGAGGTGCAATATTAAACTTTCAATAACCAGTATGAGAGAGTGTGAGAGCGATAATACCAAATTTATCATACCTGCTCCCCATTCACACCTTAGACCTTGTAACACTAACGACTCACATGACATCGTGGATGGAAAATAGAAAACTTTACATTGCATCAAAGTCTCATATCTTCAGTGTTATCCCTTGAAAAGATATAACACAATATTTACAAAAATGTGAGGGGTTTACTCACGTTTGTGAGATACTGTAGACACAAAACTGCAACAAGTACAGAAGGAATGCCCAATAGTGATGAGCGATTGTGTCAACTATCGTTATTGATTTGACAGTCGATATCGGCAATTATCATGACGCTATCCGATAGTCGATAACAGATTATCGCCGATGACCATTAAAGTCTATGGGAGAGGAAAAACACCTTCATTCTTACACCCAAACAGGGATGGAGAAGCTGGAATTAACATCCACAACAGTCAAATGGATATGTGCTACATCTTAGGCAAGACAATTAGGCAACAAGAGTCACAGAAAAAACTGACAGACTATTCACTATCCCTGTCATGTACCACAGCATGACCCTTAAACCTGCATGACCCACAAATTAAAAAGTGCCAGAAGGCAGTATTATTTGAACCATCATTTTACTTGAACTGGACATTTACTATCCCTGTCCTGGACCGCAGCATGACCCTTAAACCTGTCTGACCCACAGATTAAAAAGTACTGGAAAAAGGAGTCTTTGAACCACCATTTTAGTTGAAATGGACATTGACTATGCTTGTCCTGGACCGCAGCATGACCCTTAATTCTACATGACCCACAGATTAAAAAGTGCCAGAAAAAGGAGTCTTAGAACCACCATTTTAGTTGAAATGGACATTGACTATGCCTGTCCTTGACCGCAGTATAACCATTAAACCTGTCTGACCCAAAGATTAAAAAGTGCCACAAAAAGGAATCTTTCAACCACCAACTTAGTTGAACTGGACATTGACTATACCTGTCCTTGGACCGCAGTATGACCATTAAACCTGTCTGACCCACAAGAGATTAAAAAGTTGCTGGCCCAATTAAGGAGTCTTTGAACCACCAATTTGAAGTTGAACATGGAACATGTGACTCATACATGCCATTGACCACATTTATGACTCATTATAAACCCATGTCTGATCCCACAGATTAAAAAAGTGCCAGGAAAATGAGTCCTTGAATACCACCCATTTTAGTTTTAAACCCCTGGACATTGACTATACCTGTCCTGGGCCACAGCATGAGCCCAAAACCCTGTCATGACCACCACTGAATTAAAAAAGTGCATGTGACAGATTAAGTGAGCATTTGAACCACCATTTTAGTTGAACTGGACATTGTCTATACCTGTCCTGGGCTGCAGCATGACCCTCAAACCTGCATGACCCACAGATTAAAAAGTGCCGGAAAAAAGTAGTCTTTAAAGCAGTATTTTAGTGAAATGGACATTGACTAACCATATCCTGTAACACAGCATGACCCAAAAACCCGCACAGGTGGCGTTATGGACCATCAGCAGAAAATTTCGCAATAAGAAATAAACTATATTAAAAACAACTCGTTTTCCAATACTGCTGCTGCTAGAGCTACTTGCCATTCTACTGGTGACATTGTTCTACCGTGACATTAGAATGTGAACCAAACGAAACAGATGTCCGCAGTAGGTCAACGAGGCCTGCACTCTACTGTCAAGTGGGTTGAAGGAAATTACTGATCAAGGCGGGTGAGGCTGTAAACGTGGATCACACAGGTTCAGCTGGCAGGGCCGGACCTACAGTGGGTGTGGTGAGAGCAAAGGCTGGTATCCGTCATCTATTAACACGCAGGTTCAGCTAGCAGGGCCGGAGTTACAGTGGTTGTGGTGAGAGCCCAGGCTGGCCTCCGTCATCCATTAACACAGCAAACATGCCCTTATGACGCAGCAACAAAAACAGTCGTGCTGAAGCAGAGTGTGGAAGCGGAAGTGTGAGGTAAGATCTCCAGCCTTCCTCAGTACACAGTCAAGACCTGGGTAGCGCTTGAGAAATTTCTGCCTCTACGAGAGCGCTTGCCCCTCCATATGAGTGCAGACCAATTAAGCTTCACTTGGAAATGCTGGTGGTTGACGCTCCTGTTTCACCCAGGTGACCTTTTTCTTGGCATTCTTTTTCTCGCTTTACTCAACGTGTTGGAGGAAATTGTCTCTGTTCTTGGGGTGGCGAATGTGCTTCATACACCATGTCCTCTGAATAACCTATATCTGTTCAAGTCTTTCTAGACCTCACTTGTACAATTCAGAGGAATATTTGTATCAGCTATGTTGTACACGCAATTTTTTTAGTAGTTTAATTCTAGAAAACACATTTTTAAAATAGGATGGAATCCCACCACGTCTTTGTTTCTCTTTTTTTTTTTTTATTGTATTAAACGGGTTGTCTCACTACAGGGATTGCTAGCTATGTTAAAGATCTTGCAAAAACAAGTAATTATGCAATATGTGTCCATTAACAGTGTCCTACCTATTCCTGTTTTTGACAGCACCATGCCCCATAAATTATAAAAACATCACCCTTGAGCCACTATTGACAATTGTGACGAACAAATGTCTGTTAGAAACCACATTTTTGTAATATGACCTGTAGTATAGCTGTATTTCACAGCAACATGCCTCCAAAAATTCAAAACCTGACCCTTTGGCTACTCTTAACATTTGTGAAGAACAAATGTCTGTTAGAAACCACATTTTTTATAATAGGACCTGTAGTATAGCTGCATTTCACAGCAGCATGATCCAAAAAATTCTAAAAATGACTTCTCAGCCACTGTTAAAAATTGTGAGGGAGAAATGCCACTTAGAAGCCACATTTCTGTTCCAAAGGACCTTGATTATAGCTGTATCTCACAGCACCATGACCCCAAAAACATTGACAGTGCGAAAAATTTTAAAGATGAAGTGAGTAAATGGAATACGTTTTTTTCATTAAACCTTGTATAATTGGTGTCTTTTACCATCTTAAAAAAACAAAGAACACGATCGGCACCAGCGTGATACTTAAGGAGTCTTAACCACCATTATACAATGCGATACTTGAGATGAACGGTCACACTCTTTTCCGCTGCCAGTGGTGCTCAGTCCTCCACAACAGAATTAGCATCCAGACATAGCATATAGTAAGAATAGCGGGCGGCACTAGCCGGTTATTTAGACAGCAATGCTTTATTTCAAGACTGCAGCATAAAAACAGATGGGGACAGATGGTATAACAAACAGCCTACGATCGTTTCGCGTGTACTCACGCTTCCTCAAGGCCTTGAATTTTGCTCTGTACCGGGGATCGAGGAGGGTGGGCACCCAATAACTGTTGTTCAGTTTGATGGCCTTAATGCGAGGATCATATTGAGGAAATGGAGCATCCAAGCACTCATGTGAGAGATGGAGCCTTGATTTCCCAAGCCTCTGGGTCGAGAGGCACTAGCAAACTGATCTTCCTCCTCCTCCTCCTCCTCCTCCGCCTCAAATCCGTGCCAACCTCTTTCCAAGGCAGGGACATCGGAAACGTCGGTGTCCAGGAATACCTCATCCTCCTCCACTTCCTCTGCTACAGCTTCAACACAGCCCTGACTTGCCTCACATAATGTACCCTGAGAGCTCCGTGTCCGCATCTGTGTCCGTCTCCTCCTCCGTTGCTGGTGTAACCTGCTGTTTCAGAGTGTCCAAGATTGTTCAAGAACTAAAATCACCACAATGCTCATGCTGACAAGGGCATTGTCTGCACTGACCATTTTAGTGGCTTCTTCAAAACTGGCAAGGATGGTGCAAAGCTCTTTCACCTGCTTCCACTCTTGGTGGCTAAACACCCTGAGGTCCGCACCGCTGCTAGTCAGGCCATGTGTCACTTCGTACTGCGTAATGGCATTGCGCTGCTGCCACAACCGATGGAGCATGTGGAGGGTGGAATTCCAGCGTGTTGCCACATCAACAATGAGACAGTTGATAGGGAAGCCAAGCTGACGCTGCAACGCAGCCAGGTGGGATGAAGCAGGGTGCGAGCAATGCAAGTGCGAGCTCAGACCTCGAGCCTTCCTCAGCAGGCAGTCCAGACCCGGGTAGCACTTTAGAAATTTCTGGGCGACGAAGTTCATGACGTGTGCCATGCAAAGGGATGTGCTCCAACCTACCGATCTTAAGGGCGGCCAGGAGATTTCGGCCATTATCGCACACCACCTTGCCTGGCACAAGGTTCTTGTCACCCAGCCAGCGCTCGGTCTCGTTGCGAAGGACGTCCACAGCTCCTGACCTGTGTGTTGACGGTCTCCAAGACAGATTAATTTCAATACGGCCTGGTTTCTATGGGCACGTGATGCTACCAGTGGACTTTGGGGTAAAGAACCCTGCACTATCCCTGCGGTTTTGAAGAGCGTGCGCCGAGCCTGAGAGTCACCGTTACCACCAGAGACATCCACCCAGCTCACGCTGTCACCGAGATATAGCGGCCTTGGCCATGCTTACGAGTCCCTGTATCAGTGGTCAGGTGGACTTTCCCGGGAAAACAGAGGGCCGACAACGAGTTTGGGGTTTTTAGATAAACACGGGGTTTTCCCCAGGGCGGGGGAGGATTTTTGGAAAAAAAAATGCCTGCTGGGGAATTTTGGTTTTTGGGGGGCCCAGGCAAGGGGCCCATGACGGGCGGAACCATCTGTTTTCCCCCCAGAGGGGGAAAAAAGAAAAAACATTTCAAGGAAAAAGGGCCGGGAAAATGCCGACTTTCGGCTTTTGGTTTTTGGGGAGGTTTTGGGGTTTAAAAGTTTTTCTTCTGCTTCCAAAAAAACCGGGTTTGACAGAAGGTTTAGCTGCAAAAAATGGCCACTGGATGGCGTAAAGGTCATCAAATGGGGGAAAGGGAAAGGAAGGGGGTGGTATGGGTCTTGGGGGTTTGCTGGGGGTACTCGGGGAGGGGTGGAGGCTGAAGCGAAGGTGCCCTTGATCATGACTCTGAGGACATGGGCAGGTGAGGAACGCTTGGGGTCGTGAAGAGGAGGGGAGGCGGGACGGGGGGTGTTGACAGTCGTTGGAGCCCGGTATCAGTGGGCCTTTTCTTCCCAAAAGTGTTCCCCCCATTTAAAACTCATGCTTTTTTGCTGCTTGTGAAAAAGACATTTTTGGTGGGGGTTTTAAACACCAAAAAGATTTTTTCCCCCTCTACTATGCGTTTACAGCAAATGCACTTTATAAACCGCTGGGGGGAATCGAGGCTTCCCCCCTGGCCCTTTTTTTAAGACGACAAAAAGGAGGGGCGGTGTTTCCGCTGACGTCCCCTGGGGGGAAAAATTCACCCAGCCCTTGTGCGACTCCCATCCCCTTTTTTTTGAGGCGGAACCCGTACTGACCATTCCCCCACGTCTTCCCCCTTTGGGCCCAGTGATGAAGGCTTGCAACCCAATTTCTGGGGAAAAAGCCCAAAGTTTGATTGAAAGTCATCTTCATCTTTAAACAAAATTTTTTCCTCTTCCTGAATTCTACATCCGGGAAAGCGGGGCAGGCTACAACAACGGGTTTTTGGAAAGGACTTTGTGGGGACGGCCAGGATTTTTGCCGATTGACCGGTTTCCCTTCTCCCTCTGAGGGAAATCAGCGTTTTGGGCATCAGAGAAAGCCCAAAATCACCCTTTTTGGGCCCCTCTTGTTCTTTTAAAATGCCTTTGACCCCAAACCGCATTTTTGTAATAAAAGAGGTCTTCAGAAAATGGATTATCCCACAGTGGTGGGAACAAAAGTTGCCCATTTGGACTGCCTTCGTTATTTTTGGGCGAATGCGGATGTTTGGGGACACATTTTTTGGCCGTAAACTGGGGAGGACGGGGGAAAGGGGACGGGTGGATGCAGGTTGCTTTAAACCACTGAAAAAACGGGTTTGGGGAAATTTGCGTTCTTTTAGGGAGATTCAAAGGCCCTAAACCCCCCAGTGATGACGGGCCTGACGGTCCTGAAACCAGACAAATCCACTGGACTGTGTTTGTCGCCAGCCGGAAGGAAAGCCCCTTCCCTTCATACCCTTTTCCCCCTTTGCCCTTTACCCCCCTCTTTGTCGTTTACCCCCTGAAATTTCTTTCCCCATGTTCGGGGAAAGATAAAAAATTTAAAAAAGGTATGGAAGATTTTTTAACGGGTCTCTTTTTGGGAAAGACGGAAAATCACGCTATTTTTTAAAATTCCCCCCAAATTTTCAAACAGCCAAACTTAAGATTAGAAACAAAATTTGTTTCTATCAAATTTACCTGAAAAAATGCGATTTGGTGGAAAGAACCAAAAAGAAAAAACCCCAACTGTGTTCTTCCTTCTTTTCCAGGGATTTAAAAACTGCCCTTTTTGGAAATAGGAATTGATAGTTTTCAAAAACTTCAAAAATTTGCGCTTTTCTGCCCCAAAAAACTGAGTTTTAAAGCGAGCACAAAAAAAAACTATTAAAAAAAGTTCCGGAAAAGAAATTGCGTTTTTTGCCCGCCCAAAAAACCCATGGGAACCCGTTACTACAAAAATTTTTGTATCCAAATTTAAGTTTCAAGGTGGTCTTTGAAAAAACTGGGCCGAGCCCAAAAAGCAAAAAAAACAGCCTATTTAAAAGTTATACGGATAACAAAAGGTGGTTTTTGCAAACCAAAAAAATACCCAACGTTTTCTAGAAAATTTTTTTGTATCCAAATTTAAGTACAAGGGGGCTCTTTGGAAACTAAAAATGGGGCGCACCAAAGGGGCAATACAGCTATTTTTAAAAATTATACGGGTTTTCAAAAAAGGGGGTTGTTGCACCAGTGAAATACACCAAAAAAGTTAATAGAAAAATTTTTGTATCCAAATTTAAATTAACCCAAAGGGGTTCCTTTTTAACAAAACGGGGTGCTCCAAAAAGGGGAAAAAACAGCTATTTAAAAGTTTAAAAAAGATAAAAAAAAGGTTTATTTTTTTCACTAATTTAAAACAAAAAAAGTTTTTCAAAAAGATTTCGTATCCAAACCCTTTAAATACAAAAGTGGCTATTTGAAAAAAAAAATGGGACGCACAAATAACCTTTTTTACCTAGGGTTTGGAAAGGGGTGCTGGCCAAAAAAATGGTAAAAAAAATGTTTTTTTCAATTTCGGGGTTTAAAGCCAGGTCTGAGGTGCACAAAAATTTTCACCCTCCTTTTCAGAGCCTGTCTGTCCCCCCCCCCCCCCTCCCCCTGCGGCTGTACAGCGTAGATGTTCTTTAAAAGTCTCTGGGTTTAATAAATAAGAAATGGGAAAATTTTAATTTTACCCTTTTTTATCATGTTCACACATAAAAGAATTTGTTGTTGTAAGAATTTTAAAAGGGAAAAAAACTGTTTTTTCTGGACGGCTTTAAATTTAGAGGCAACGTCTTGCTTGGGGTTTTGCACTGAAAAAAATGATATGAACAAGAAAGCTGTTCTATGAAATTTAAGGTCATGTGATTTTTTTCCCGCCAATGACAAAATTTTACAATCACGGGCATGGGCGTGCCCCACCCCAGCTCCCCTGCCCCTATGCTCTAAAAAAAACAGGAAAACGCCCAAATAGCGCCCGGTTTGTATTAAAAATTAACCCGCGATTTTCACCTCAAATTTTCCTGTCGGAAATTTCCGATCAGCCTAAAAATCGTGCCGATTTCAACTTTGTCAATTATAATCGCTCATCCCTAATGCCCACACTTAAAATGTCCATAATGAAGAACCATGAAAATCTGTGGGATTAAGGGATTTACAAAAAAAAATGGGAAAAAAAAACAATTGACCTATTGAACACATCAATCTTTTATCAGGAAAAAAACCTTTTTTCCCAAAACAAAAGGTTTTTCCCAAAATTTGAAAAAGGTAAGTTTGCTTAATTTAATTTTTGCAAAACCCGTCGAACTCTAAAAAATTTAATTAGTGGAAAAAACAATGGAAGACTTATGATTAGAAAAAGGAGAAGGTTTTGCTTTTTTAAAGTCTGTGTTTTTTCCAAGCAAAAAAGCATAAAGGGAAAAAATATTTACAATTAAAAGTATATGAATGCATTGGATTTTTAAATAAGACAAAAAAAATTGAAATCAAAAATTTAAATTTAACCCCTTTTTTGGGGGGCTTTCCCCTGAAAAAGGGTGGGTCCGATGTTTGGGTTTTTGGGTTTGTCAAGGGACATAAATAAAAATGGGAAAACCCCCTGCTTACAGTGAGTACGGAAAATACTTAAGGGGGGGTTTTTAAATTTTTTTCCTCCCCCCTTTGTTTCTTTTCAGCCATTTGTGGAACGGGGTGGTGGATTCGTTTGGACCATCGCAAGAGATGTTTGTTAAGCCAAGCCAGGGAGCGGATCTAAGTAAACCCCCCGGGTTTTCCAGAGCCCGCCGAAAGCGGGATGGATTTTCTGCGGCGTGAGGTAAAGGCGCTCCCCCTGACGTGACTTGCTTGCGATGGGGGGGGGGGCCGGGGTAATGCATGGTACAAAATCGTAATCCGAAGCGTAGTTGGGGACAGGAGGAGGTCCCCGGACGGGCAGCAGGGGGTGTGGTCAGAGACGGAGAAGGTCAGGGCAGGGGGGCAAATAGGCAAGGTCAGGAAAAGTAGGGAAGGAGGTACACGGATGTCAGCGGATTCCAACCTCTGACTCACTAAGCACACCAAAAACTGGGAAAGAGGCTGGGGGCGTTTCCTTAAATAGGGCCCCGGCCATCAATAAAATAATTATGGGTTTTCGCTGGCCCTTTAAATCCAGCCCAGCCATTGCGCGGCCTCCCTAAGAGTGGGGGCGCGGTGGCCGGACAGGCAGGGCAGGTTCACGGGGGGTGGAAAGGTAAGGAATGGGCCAAAGGGAGGGCAGGGGTTTTGGATGGTGGGGGGGAGCCGCGGCCCCCGTGAGGGCCCCCCTGCGGGAAGGGGGGCGGCCCGCGGGCCCCGCGGCCCCGGCCCCCATGAGAATTTGGTAGTAAAAAAAGTTCATTTTTTTCCCCTTATTAATGTACACTTGCCCCCCCCCCCCCATTTGAAAGAAAAAAAAACAAAAATGTATTTTATTTTTGCTAATTTATTAAACAAGAAAAACTGAAATATCACATAGTCTTAAGTATTCAGACCCTTTGCTCAGTATTGAGTAGAATCACCCTTTTCAGCTAGTACAGCCATGAGTCTTCATGGGAATGATGCAACAAGTTTTCCACACCTGGATTTGGGGATTCTCTGCCATTCTTCCTTGCAGATCCTTTCCAGTTCCCTCAGGTTGGATGGTGAACATTGGTGGACAGCCATTTTCAAGTCTCTCCAGAGATGCTCAATTGGGTTGAGGTCAGGACTCTGGCTGGGCCAGTCAAGAATGGTCACAGAGTTGTTCTGAAGCCACTGCTTTGTTATTTTAGCTGTATGCTTAGGGTCATTATCTTGTTGGAAGATGAACCTTCGGCCCAGTCAGAGGTCCAAAGAACTCTGGAAGAGGTTTTCATCCAGGATATCTTTGTACTTGGCCGAATTCATCTTTCCTTCATTTGAAACCAGTTGTCCTGTCCCTGCAGCTGAAAAACACCCCCATAGCATGATGCTGTCACCACCATGTTTCACTGTTGGGATTGTATTGGGCAGGTGATGAGCAGTTCCTGGTTTTCTCCACACATAGTGCTTACAATTAACACCAAAAAGTTAAATCTTCATCTCTTCAGACCAGAGAATCTTATTTCTCATAGTCTGGGAGTCCTTCATGTGTTTTTTGGCAAACTGTCTGTAGGTTTTCAGATGTCTTGCACTCAGGAGAGGCTTCCGTCGGCACACTCTGCCATAAAGCCCCGACTGGTGCAGGGCTGCAGTGATAGTTGACACTGTGGAACTTTCTCCCATCTCCCTACAGTACTGCATCTCTGGAGCTCAGCCACAGTGATCTTGGTGTTCTTCTTTACCTCTCTTACCAAGGCTCCTGATTGCTTAGTTTGGCTGGACAGCCAGGTTGAGGAAGAGTTGTGGTCGTCCCAAACTTCTTCCATTTAAGGATTATGGAGGCCACTGTGCTCTTAAGAACCTTGAGGGCTGCATAAATTCTTTGCAACCTTGACCAACTTTGTGCCTTGCCACAATTCTGTCTCTGAGCTCCTTGGGCTGTTCCTTAGACCTCATGATTCTCATATGCTCTGACATGCACTGTGAGCTGTGAGGTCTTATATAGAAAGGTGTGTGCCTTTTCTAATCAAGTCCAATAAGTTTAATTAAACACAGCTGGACTCCAATGAAGGAGTAGAACTATCTCAATGAGGATCAGAAGGAAATGGACAGCATGTGAGTTAAATATGAATGTCACAGCACAGGGTCTGAATACTTATGACCATGGGATATTTAAGTTTTTCTTGCTTAATAAGTTGCAAAAATATCTACATTTCTGTTTTTTTTTTTTTTCTTTTAAGATGGGGTGCAGAGTGTACATTAATCAGCAAAAAAATTACCAAATGGCTGCAATGAAACAAAGAGTGAAAAATGTAAAGGGGTCTGAATACTTTCCGTACCCACTGTATATCTCAGAAACAATCAATTTAAGTATAGCAATCACCTGAAGAGATCATAGAGTACCCTAACAGCAGTGATGGGAAAAGCTGCAAGTGGTCATAATAGTGCACATCTCGTTTGCGCGCTGATGACGCTCCCCTAGCGTGTTATTGGGAATGTCAAAGCTGCCATACCATATGAACACATGGGAAAAGGAAGGGTGTGTCGACAAGATACAATGCAGGTGACATGGTGATGACAATCTCCTGATGTGTCACGGAGATGGCCGGAATCGTTATCCCGCACCACCATTGTAAATTATTATTGAAATCCCCTGTGCTTTCTATTGGTCAGTGCATTTGTAACATGAGAATACCAGTGGTTTCTTGTTTAACAGTCACAGACCAAAATGAGTTGAAAATCGAAAATTGTATTTGCTCCTCCCTAGTCCACTGTGCTTGATGGTTATAACTAGGGCACTCAGACTTGTTAGTTTTATTTATTTTATTCATTCTATGGTGCTGTGCAGAGAATGTCATTATTCACATTGGTTCCAATCCTCACTGGGGCTCACAATTTAAATTCCAGTTTAACCCACCAGTATATTTCTGGGAGAAACCATGGTACTCAGAGGAAACCCACGCAAACACAAGAAGAAAATACAGACACCATGTAGATGTTATCCTGGGTAGTATTTTAACCAATGACCCAAGAGCTGCAAAGCAGCAGTACTAAATACTGAGTCACCGTGCTCTGGACCATTTTAACACAATTATAAGCCCTTGACAAAGCAGTACATTGGGCACTGTCCAAGCACATGACATCATACAGGGTCAGGCCTCTAACTATCCACAAGTACAGAAGGTATGAGAATAGTACCAAATGAAGAAATACCATATACAGTCATGTAAAACATAAAAAATGGAATATGTACCAAAAAGAAGGATGAAAAAAATGACTAAGTAATGGAAAGAATGGAAAAAGAATTGAGAAGAATGAAAAAGTGAAAAAAAAAATAAAGATAAAAACTATAAGAAAAATTATTGTGAAACAGAAAAATATAGTAATGAATTTTACGAGTGGTGCCATAGCCCACAGGTCGGGCTGCGGGTGCACTTGTATCCCCTTTGTGTCCCCTTCTTCGGGGACGAGTGGCGCCGCGTTCCACATGTCAAGGGCCACGGGCGCACACATTCCTTCGGGAGCATTCACTTACCTAGCCGCGCTTCTGCTTCCATGCGTCCTCCTGCCGGCCGGTGTGTGTGTCCCTGCTCCTCAGAGCACCCGCACCGGCTCTCTCACATTTAAAGGGACACCGCGTTCGTAATTGGTTGGTTGCCGGCCGCTGACCCTATACAACTGCTTCACCTCCAGTACTTCTCCACCAGATCTTTCGTGCCAAGTGCCTTTAGAGAAAGAGATTCTTGAAGTGCGTTCCTGTATTGCTGTGTACCGACCCTTCGCTACATTTCTGGACCACGAATATTCGCCGCCTGCCCTGACCTGCCTGCCTGTCCCCGACGAGTTTGCCTCACGTCCCTGTACCTCACTGTAATTCGGCTGCCTCCACAAGCAAGTCACATCAGGGGTAGCAACCTGGTGGAATCCTACCGCAGCAAGCCAATCCTGCTTTGTGGCGGGCTCAGGTGAATAACGGGACCCACTTAGACTCCGCTCCCTGGCGTGGCCTGCACCACTGCTTGCGGTGGTCCAGTGGATCTACTACTCCTGCCATTACAGTAAGATCTGGCCATGGATCCGGCTAAGGTGCCTTGGCCAAATGTTGCGGATCTCACTACTTTTGTCGTGCAGCAGTCCCAGCAAATTGTGCAACATGTGCAACAATTGAACCAGCTGACTGCCATAATGCAGCAGCTTCTCACCTCCCAGCAGCTGTCACTGCCTCCACCCGTGGTCTCATCTATGCCTGCTGTTACATCAACTCCTGTGGGCTTCAAGCTTCGGCTCTCGTTACCATCCAAGTTTAATGGGGACCCGGAGCTCTGCAGGGGCTTTATCACGCAGTGTTTCATGTACGTGGAGCTGATGGCCGACCAGTTGCCAAACAGGTGGTGTTCGTTGTCAGTCTACTGTCCGGGAAGGCCCTGGCGTGGGATACGCCTCTCTGGGGTAGGAGTGACCCTGTGATGGCTAACCTGCAGGTTTTCCTGAAGGAATTCTGCAGCGTGTTCAAGGAACCTGCACGTGTGTCATCTGCCGAAACAGCTCTCCTGAACCAGCGTTAAGAGGATTCCTCGGTTGGAGACTACATGGTCCAGTTCCGTACTCTGGCTTTGGAGCTATCCTGGATCGATGCCACCCTATGCGCCACATTTAAGAAGGGTCTTTCCAGTAGGATAAAGGATGCATTGGCTGCAAGAGACCTCCCATCCTCCTTGAGCGAATTAATTCACTTGGCCACCCATATTGGCATATGTTTTGGCGAGAGACAGGAAGAGCTCCATCAAGAGTGTTACTCGATTCAGGCCCGCTGTGTCCCTCATCTGGCTCCTGTCTTCCAGGGGACTCCTCTGCCACTACTACAGCCATCCTCCGAGGAGCCCATGCAAGTAGACAGAGCCCACCTGTCTGAGCAAGAGAGGTCTCTTTGCCGAGGATACGTGGGAAAGGCATCCCTGGGTGAGAATTCCTCCTCTCCATGGCTGACGATGCCAGTACGGATCTTGACCGGTTCTGGACCTTCGTTTCAGGTTCCTGCTTTCCTGGACTCTGGATCTGCCGGGAGCTTCATCCATTCCTCCCTGATGTCTCAGTATTGCCTCCCAGTGGTCTGCCTGGAGAAACTGCTGGTGATCTCTTCGGTCAGTGGGGAGCTCCTGAGCGATTCCATTCATTACATAACCGAGCCAGTGTCTCTTCACGTGGGAGCACTGCACAAGGAGAAGATCACGTTCTATGTGCTGCCACGTTCTTCTTCGGTGATTCTTTTGGGACTCCCGTGACTGCAACGCCATGCCCCTACGCTCGACTGGAAGTCAGGAGAAGTCATTCGATGGGATCCAAACTGCCAGAACCTCTGTCTGATTCCACCCTGGCCGGTGCGCCCCACTTCTCCACAGACGCCTTCTAAGTCTCTTCCAGGTCTGCCAGCAAAGTACCAGGACTTCGCGAATGTGATTTCAGAGAAGCAGGCCGAGTCCCTTCTGCCTCATCGTCCCTATGACTGCCCTTTTGATCTCCTGCCCGGGACTATTCCTCGCCGGGGCAGGGTTTATCCTTTGTCTGTGCCTGAGGCTCAGGCCATGTAGGCCTACATACAGGAAAATTTGCAGAAGGGCTTTATCCGCAAGTCCTCCTCTCCTGCCGGAGCCGGGTTCTTCTTTGTGCAGAAAAAGGATGGTTCTCTACGCCCATGCATTCACTACCGAGGACTTAACAAGATTACCGTTTAGAACTGCAATCCTCTACCATTGATCTTGGAACTCTTTGACCGATTCCAGGGAGCCAAGATGTTTTCTAAACTGGACTTGCATGTGGCTTACAACCTCATCAGGATTTGTGAGGGGAATGAGTGGAAAACGGCCTTCAACTTCGAATACCTGGTGATGCCTTTCACTCTGTGTAATGCTCCAGCACTCTTTCAGGAGTTTGTCAATGACATTTTCATGGATCTCCTATACACCTGTGTCAACGTGTACCTGGATGATATCCAGATTTTTTCTCCGGATCTACAGACCCATCAGATCAGGTGCGCCAGGTTCTGAGATGCCTTCGCAGCAACCACCATATGCCAAGTTGGAGAAATGCTTGTTCCACCAGACCAGTCTGCCATTCTTTGGGTATATCGTTTCTGATAAGGGCCTGCAAATGGATCCCGCTAAGTTGTCAGCTGTCTTGCAGTGGCCACAACCAGTCAGCCTTTGGGCTATACAACGCTTCCTGGGATTCGCCAACTACTATCAGCAGTTCATTCCCCATTTTTCTACACTGGTGGCTCCAATTGTGGCCCTGACTAGAAAAAACGCTAATCTGAGATGTTGGCCGCCGGCAGCTGAAAGAGCACTTTTTCCGAGCTAAAGACAGCCTTCTCCTCTGCACCCATTTTTTCTCGCCCAGACCCAAAGAAGCTTTTCTCATTGGAGGCAGATGCCTCTTTCGTGGGGGCAGAGGCAGTCCTCACAAAAAAAGGGCCCAAGAGCAAGACCCTGTGGGTTCTGCTCCAAGACATTTTCGCCAGCTGAGAAGAACTACGCCATCAGGGATCGGACGTTGCTTGCAATCAAGATGGCCCGTGGTTCGCATGTTGGGCCATGGGCGCACTTGTTCCTCCAGGAAGATTCACTTACCTAGCCACGCTCCTGCTTCCACGTGTTCCTCTGCCAACCGGTGCGCACATCCCTGCTCCTTAGGGCACGTGCGCCGGCTCTCTCAGATTTAAAGGGCCAGCACATCGGTAATATGAGTTTGCCTCACATCCTTGTACCTCGCTGCACCTCAGCTGCCTCCACAAGCAAGTAACATCAGGGATAGCGACCTGGTGGAATCCTGCCACAGCAAGTCCATCCTGCTTTGCAGTGGGCTCTTGTGAATATCGTGACCCACTTAGACTTCACTCCCTAGCGTGACCTGTGCCATCTCTTGCGGTGGTCCAGTGCATCCACTACTCCTGCCGTTACAACGAACCACTAAAAATCATATTTCTAATGTTATCGGTAAGGTGAGTAGCCACAGATATGGAAATAAGCTCCATGAAGTTGCTACTGATTGAAGTAATGAGGATATATAATTAGTGTGCTATTGAGAAATATGGAAAAAGAGGAAGAAAATGAAAACAGAGGGGTAAAAGAATTTATGGAAAAGGTAATAGTACTGACAAGCTTATATGTACGGACAGAAAAGATGGGGGTTGATGAAGGGTGTAGGTGGAATTGGAAAAGGAAGAGAGCTAGGATAGTGAATGGAGGAAGAGTAAAAGATGGGAGTCCAGTAAAATAACATACCTAGAACGTAGATACTAAGGGAAGGTTAAGTAGATGAGGAAGTACACAGTACCGGCCGTCAAAAGGGAGAGGTGGCATAAGGTAGAGTTTAAGCGCCACTTGATATAAGGGAAAGAAAGCAAGTGCACACATCCAGAAGTCTCCTTGCGCACAGATGAGAGAAAGAAAGCTGGCAGAGATAGCTCAGAAGAGGAAGTGAGGTGGACAAAAGGAATAGAAAGAAGGAGCTGGAGAATGACTAAATAGACTATGAATGGGAAGGGAGAGCAGCAGAGTAAGAATGAATAAGGAAAAGAGGAAATATCTAGCAAAATAACATGTAGAAAGAATCCTACAAAAAACCGGGCAACCAATATTGAAACCAAGGCTGTTGTTGGTATTAATATGTAGAAAGGTAAAAGAGCAAGCAAAGGAGGTAGGAAGAGAAAAATGAAGATGGTAAAAATAGTGATGGTATTAAGAATGAGTGAGGGGAGAAGAAAAAAATGAAAAGAATGGAAAGTAGGAAAAAAAATGTATTCAAAACAATGAAAAGATTAAAAACAGAGAGAAGAGAAGGAGGGAGAAAAAAAAAGAGGAGGGGAAGGAGAAAAAAGATGAGTATGGTGGAAACATGGTATGTAGAAAAATCTAAAGTACATGTTACGGAAAACAACATTACACAAGTGATAAAATAACGATATAAACATAGCTATTAATTCGGCAACAAATAACATTCACGATTTAGATCTTTCGGGTATTGTATCCAATAAGGTTTTCACTTTTTTAAAAGGATGACGTGATTGCTGCCCCCTTGAGGATGATCCAACTGTTCTAGAATTTGAAATCTGAGCTGACATATGTCGTGTTGCGCTTCCATGAAATGGCTAAAAATGGAAAGCCAATCCTTTTGACAGTAAACGGTGGATTTTTGATTTGAGAGCCGATCTTATGCGTTGAGTGGTTTCTCCTACGTAAGAAAGCCCACAAGGACACTTCAGTAGGTAGACAACATATCACAAGTTACAAGTGAAGAAACCTTTAACTCAGATGGGTTTACCTGAGATGGGATGGTGTATGGTGTCATTGTTAATGACACTCAAGCAGTGCAGACAGGGGGAGGTCCCCTGTCCCCGACTGCTGAAAAACCATTGGGAATCTATGTATTTGTCCAGTCCAATGTCTGCCAATAGTATAGAGTCCCTAATATTATGTGGTCCCTTGTTATACACCATCATGGGAGCTTGTAATTCTAGGATAGTATGGAAGTGTTGACTCAAAAAATGTCAGTATATCTGAAGTATAAAGTTAGGCATCAGGGTATGGTACATGTTGATGAAAAAAATATTTTTTATTTGAGTATCTTTGGGGTTTTGGTTAGTGGAGAGCATGGAAACTTTGAGAGTTTTAGGTGGAGATCCGTGCTTATGAAATTTGTCAGACATTTGGGTAAGTCTTGGCTGTTTAGTATCTTCATCAGAGACTATTCGCAAGACGCAAGTGAATTAAGACTCGGGTAGGAATTTTTATAGGTTGGACTGGGGCAACTGCAGTAATATATGATCGATAGGCTTGATGTATAGATCTGTTGAAAGTGTACCATTGTCAGACTTGATAACCGTGGTGTCTAAAAAACTGATGTTATGTGGATCATAGTGTATGGAAAAAGTGAGTTCAGGAAATATGTAACTGATGGTATTGTAAAAGGATTCAAGAGAGTTGATGTCTCCACCCTATATGCAAAATATATTGTCAATGTATCAACGCCAGATAACGGCATGCTGTATGAAGAGGCGGTAAGTGTATACAAAATTGTTCTCAAAATATGCTATATAGGCATTAGCATATGATGGTGCTACATTCAAACCCATGTTCTCAATTTTACATTATACACTACCGGAGCTGGTTTAACCGACTGGGCTTATATCTAACAAAGAACTGGCAGCAATCTTCAGGGATGGTAGAGTCCTGTTTTACTGGAGCTAGTGAAAAGGGGTCTCCCAGACCATAGAAACCAAGATCAAGAGCAAGACAAGGAGATACGTAATGGAGAGTTACACAATTCAAGATGAATATCAGTAA
Organism: Phyllomedusa bahiana; assembly: GCA_025379985.1. NCBI lineage: Eukaryota > Metazoa > Chordata > Amphibia > Anura > Hylidae > Phyllomedusa > Phyllomedusa bahiana. The sequence goes on along the minus strand of JAODAL010042932.1, from coordinate 5,236 downwards.
GACAAGCAAGCAATTAATCCAAGAAAATACTTACAAAATACACAGATAACAATCCACAATTCAGATAGCATACAAGATACTATAACTAGGAAAGAGGAAGGGACAAAGTTCATTCAAAAACAGAGCAAACTTCACCACCATTACATTCAGCTCTGTATGCTGGGAGGCAAGAATATGGATTATTAGAAGAACAGATCTGTGTTTCTTAGCTCTATACTGATGATTACAGCTAGCAAAATCCACCACAGTGTTGCTCTAAACTGTATGTTATGTGGAAATAATAGGTACAAGTCAGATAAAAACAGGGTAGGTTAGGAATACATTAGGAGACATAAGGGTTCAATGGGATATAGATAAACCTATTCTACTATAGAGTCATAAATACTTATTTATTATATAATAAGTAACACTATTTTCCTTTTTACAATAAATGCATTGCAAAACGTATATTTATTTATCTGTGGATCGTTATGTACTTATATGTATTCCTGACCTGTCCATGTACAGCTGCTTTGTCCCTATTCTGGCCTACTAGCATACTGAGCTGAGCACAACTGTGGTGGATTTGCTAGCAGCACTCAGCTATTACACCTAGATAAGTCTTTCATCACACATCACTACATGCAGTTAGTCCATCACATTCCATGTGCATAAAGGGATAACCAAAAACGCAGGTGCCACCTGTCCCTTTTGGGACTGAGAGAAGAGTGTCCTAAATGAGAAAAGGCGCAACGCCATTAGCTAACAGCCATGTCATGGCACAAGAAGTCTTGTGACCTTTAGGTCTGGTCACAAGACTTCTTCCATCTGTTCATTCTTTGAAACCTCATATGGTGTCAAAACAATGGTCATCTGCAATGCCTTTGCTCACCGATTCAAATGAGACAAGACGATGAACAAACCTGGGCCCTACATGCATAGATAATCATATGAAGTCCCACCACCAACTTCCTGGGAGACTGCAGTTTGGCCAGAGTGTCTGCTTCATCCTCTGCCTTCTTCTGCTGCTGCCACTTCCGGTTCCTCTCCTTCCTTCATCTCTACTTGAAAATATACAAATATAAAACAAAAGAGCTAAAGCTCTGAAAAATTGTGGCAGAACAAATCTGTGTGGGTTTCACATTTCTGAGGGCCTTCTGAAACTGTGATTGTGTCCAAAGCACATGCAACAGATAAGGTTCTCTTCTATGAGAGCTGATTAATTTTTGTTAAGGAAGACCATTGTGAGGGCCTTTGCTCTTGAGACCCACTGGTCTTATTTTTGTGATTGTGACAGATGCTACTCTGCAGTCTATTTCTGCTTTTAGCTTGGTATCCTTCTTACATAAGGGTAACAACCCTTCTCACAGCTATTGCAGTGTTGTAATAAAATAATACCTATCTATTATTGGTTAAAAATTTAAAAACCCATTTGTTCTATTGCCAGTAGAACATACTCGTTCAATTCCCCCTTTGACACTCTTGGCTTTTCATAACTATGTCAGTGCTATAATAAAATAATACCTATTTTCTCCCTGCTCTCTTACATGATATGTTGAAAGTTGGTATATCTGACACCCCTCAAAAAAGGCATCTAGTCTAACACAAAGCATTCATCAACACCATGAAAAACATAAAGAAGGATGTTTGGTCTGCATTTTTTGACATACTTACAAACTGTCTTGGTAATATCATTATTATGTGCTTCTAATTTAAGCTTTGTGACTTATTTTCAAAGACTGGGATCAAACATGAGTGTCAAGCTGCACTTCCTTTGCAGCCATCTGAACTACTTCCCCTTAAATCTAGGAGCTATGAGTTTCTGAGGGAAAACAGCCTCCCCAAAGGAGGAAAATTGCCTCTCTAGTACCACAGATACAAAATTAAATTTAAGTAGTATGTCTTTTTGTTAAGTAACGCTTTAACTTACATACTTAAAGGGAACTTGTCACATAGATTATGCCCCCCTTGCTGAGGACAACACAAGCTAAAGTCAGACATGCTGTTCCCAGCATTGTGTCCCTTATTCTGTAAGATGCAGCAGTTTTAGAGCATTTACCCCTCAAATCTTATTCATGAGTAGGTGTTAGCCCCGCCCACCAAAGGCTAGCCCCACCCACTGACAGTTATTCACATGTTTCTACCTATTCAAAGTAATAGGTTTGTCAGTTGAGGTGGGCGGGGCTAGCCTCAGGTGAGCGGCTTTGAAAAAAAACTGACTCTTGAAGGACTCTTGGAATGACTCTTCTGGCTGAAAACTGCAGCTTTGATCATTAAATACACGAAAACTCCAGCATAAGGGACACAGCGCTGGAAACAGAAGGTCTGACACTACCTTGTTCTGTCCTCAGCCAGGGGGGCAAAAACTATGTGAAAGGTTCTCTTTAAAGTTTTCCAGTCAAATAGTCTTGGTGCTTATTATTTCATACCTTGACTTGCTGTTTCAGATTCCCGTTAGGCTGAGGTCAGGGGATCTGGTAACTGCAGAGCAGCCACTGACTGATGGAGCCAAGGGGTGAGGGAGACACAAACAAGCTTACGGTCAATATTAGATAGTGAAAATAAGTCACAATAAAATCTAAACACCAAACCAGGGAAACCAAGATGAAACCAGGAGAAAATGACTAGATAGAGAGATAAGTCATGGAGAGTAAAACAATCCAAGATCAATACCAGTAACACAAGCAAGAGTTAATCCAAGAAAATACTTACAAAATACACAGGTGACAATCCACAAGCCCACCAGATAGCATTCAAGATACAATAACTAGGGAAGAAGAAGGGACAGAGCTCATTCAAGAACAGAACAAAATCCACCACTATTACACTCAGCTCTGTATGCTGGGTAAAATCTTTCTTTATTGCATAGAAATATCAGGACTAAAACATGTTCACAGACACCCACTACACGTTTCAGACCAGGTGGTCTTAAATGCATAGCGGGTGTCTGTGAACATGTTTTACTCCTGAAATTTCTATACAATAAAGAGGCCCTCAAAACCTCACTGGATCATTTACAAGTGTTGATGTTTTACCCGTTGGCTGACAGAGAAGAATACAAGAAATTACTGGCACATGGATGCACTACTATATGTTTAATCCACTTTATACTCTTCACATGCTATTTTATTACAGATAGAGTCACAGATAATACTGACATATCATGTAATAAGTAACACTATTTTCCGTTTCACAGTAAAAGCATTGCAAAACTTATTTTTATTTCTGTTTCTGTGGATCCTTATGTACCACTATGTATTCCTGACCTGTCTGTTTACATCTGCTTTGTCCATATTCCTGCCTCCTAGCATACAGAGCTGAGCACAACTGTGGTGGATTTGCTAGCAGTAATCAGCTATCAAACCTAGATAAGTCTTTTTTAATACATTAGTGCATGCACAGACCATTAGCTATCAGCCATGTCATAGCACAAGAAGTCTTGTGACCTCTAGGTCTGGTCACAAGACTTCTTCCATCTGTTCCCTCTCTGAAGCCTCACATGGTGACAAAACAATGGTCATCTGCAATTCCTGTGCTCACCGTTTCAAATGATACAAGAAGATGAACAACATGGGCCCTACATACATAGCCAAATATGAAGTCCCACCACCAACTTCCAGGGAGACCACTCCTTGGCCAGAGCAGCTGCTTCATCCTCTGCCCTCTCCTTCCGTCATCTCTACCTGAAAATATTCAAATATAAAACAGAAGAGCTAAAGCTCTGAAAACTTGGGGCAGAACAAATCTGTGTTGGGTTCACATTTCTGAGGGTCTTCTAAAACTGTGATTGTGTCCAAAAAGCACATACAACAGACAGGGTCCTCTTCTATGGGATCTGAGTAATTTTTGTTAAGGAAAGCCATTGTGAGGGCCTTTGCTCTTGAGACCCACTGGTCTTATTTTTTATGACTGTGACAGATGCTGCTGTGGTGCCCCATGTCTGAATCACCACAAAATAACTGTCTGTGTTAGGTTACATATGCATTATTCTCTGCTAAGCACTGCATACAGACATTGTAACCCAATCCCTTACTGGGGATTCTACACTTTACCTCGATCCAGAGTTTAGGACACGGCCCCTAGTCAGAGGAAAAGGAAGTGTGCCCAGAGAGTGTAGTATTGTGGGAAGAAGAAGGAGATTGCCTCATGTAGAGAGGGTGTGTGCCTTCCAACAGGGCAAGCTGAACAAACCAGGGTATCAGTCCCTTGGCCACAGTGACTTCCAGAGTCTGTGGCAAACTGAGAAACTAATTTGTGTTCACAAGTAGCAGAGTGAATTGCCCAAGAACTCAGCAGCTTCACAGAGTCTGGAGTTTAATGGTGACCGAAGCCAGGATTCCTATACTGTAGAACCCACACTGTCTGTTCTTGGAAGGGATCACTGATCCAGAATTTTTCTCTTGGAAATCACAGAATCCAAGAGTCCTATTATCAGATGAGTAACTAGCAGCAGGTGAGCTACGCCACACTACAGCAGAGAAACTGAACTCTCATCGCACATGTTAGGCAGAAATCCTATTTCCTGGACTGTGTAACACCTCAATGCAATGTCTGCAGAGCTTTAGTAAATTGCAAGTGTTGTTAACGCTGCCTGGATGTGTTTGTTTTCTGCCACATCATCCTGCACCATCTGCCCTGGGAGTCAGCCCCTAGTTGGGGAGGGGTTAATCACCAGGCACTAATTACCACCATCTGTCTCCCAGGGATCTCCATTAGTGCCAGGCCGAACTCTGGCCGACAACCCCAACTGGCGTCACAAACTTTTTCAATAAATCCAACTTTGCAGAGCTGCCGCCGCTCCTGGCTGGGCCTGCCCAGCCCTCGGACCGCCGTGTACTCCTACTGAGGCCGGCCGGGGCAGTACAGCTTTTACCTGGCATCCACGAACAGGATTCCGAAGTGCCTGAAAGAATTAAAAGGTCCACAGCTACAGAGGTGGTGAGTCACGATCCTGTAGGGGTTAATGAGTGGGGAAGATGTCTCAGGCCAGCAGCCTCAGCCCCAGTGGTGTCGCATCTTCTGTGGGATCTAACCTTAGTGGCGCAGCAACTGTGGTTCCCATACTGCCACTAACCATGCCTTATATACCCGGTGCAACATGGCTGCCACAGTATACAGGTGAATCACACACTCTAAGTGGCTTCAAAGAGAAGATGAGCAGCCTGTTTGGAATTTACCCTATGTCAGAAGAGCAGAAAGTCACCATACTGATAAGTCAGCTTGGTGGTGTGGCCCAAAGGAAGTGAAATCTTGGCCC
>JAODAL010042931.1:0-34333 GCA_025379985.1 Phyllomedusa bahiana | reverse complement strand
TTGAAGGCCGGAAATTTGTCGTATTGAGTAGCCAATAATATTTAGTTATGCCCGGAAGGGGCCATACCCTCCTCCTCTTACTCGCCAGCAAGACTGATTTGTCTACTCTATGCCTTCTATAATTCCATATAAACCTCATTAATGCTGCTTGCAGGTTTTTAAGGTCACCCATCGGTACTGCAACTGGGAGGGTCTCAAACAAGTATAAAAATTTTGGCATTAACGTCATTTTAATTGCTGCACTTCGTCCCATCAACAACAAAGGCAGTGTCTTCCATTTCTGGAGTAGGTTCTTAATGTTAGAATATAATTTGGGGAAGTTTTGGTTATATAGGGAGTTGAAGGATCTTGTAATCTGCACTCCTAAGTATCTCAAAGAAGTTTCCTTCCAGTTATAACAGTAATTTGATTTCAAGGTCATAAGTGTGTCTTGATCCATCCCCACCGGTAGTGCCTTGGTTTTTGTTTTATTAATTTTATATCCTGAAAGGTTTTGGAAATCATCCAAGAGAGCATGCAGGTTAGGGAGTGTGGTGTGAGGCTGCGTGAGGGTGAGTAAAATATCATCCGCAAAAAGGGATAGCTTAAATTCTCGGCCCCCCACCATCACCCCTTTAATTGAGGGTCTCTATCTGATGGCAGCTGCCAATGGCTCTACGCACATGACAAATATTAATGGCGAAAGAGGACATCCCTGTCTAGTGCCATTAGCTATTTTAATGAGAGGTGATGTATCATGTAGTAGTCGGATTGTGGCTGTGGGGGCAGAGTATAATTGGCGTATCGCTTGCATAAATGGGCCAGATATGCCAAAGCGTTCCAACACTGAGAACATATACGACCAATTCAAGCGGTCAAATGCTTTTTCTGCATCTAACCCTAAAATTAAGGCTGATTGGCCTTGTTTGCTGATAATATCAATAAGGTCAATAACTCTTCGGGTATTGTCTCCCCCCTGTCGATTTTGGATAAAGCCCACTTGGTCCCCATAGATAAGGTGTGGTAAACATCCTGCCAACCTGTTGGCCAACAGCTGAGTGAAAATTTTTAGATCCGAATTTAAAAAGCGCAATCGGTCTGTAAATTTTACATTTCCAAGGGTCTTTCTCGGTTTCGGATAAGGGTAATATTAAGTGTAGAAAGGGAAGGGAATTGCGTTCCTTTTAAAAAAACGCATTATAAATCATGAGACGAGGGGCGTTGCTAGGCGATTCATTCAGGGACGAGCCCCGAAAGAATCTGCCTGGCCCCCAGTCTCGGGGGCTCCGGCCCCTGCCATGGGCCGGAGGTTCCTTTTTTTCGGGTGGCACCCACGGATTCTGATGCACGGCCGTTTCAAGCGGCCGCGCGCAGAGTTGGGGGGGAGGGGACGGATCATTCCGTCCCGTCTTCCCCTGTATGTACAGCCTTGGTAAGCGCTGTACATACACTCGGGCGCGGGGGGGTGATTGCGCCGCTTTCACACACCCCCCGTGACCGGGTCCTCTAAAATGGCGCATCTGCTGGCCGAGGAGGTCCCCGGCCCAAACGAGACGGCGTAAGCAGCATGATGAAAATCACGTTTATTACACCTTCAAAGCTGCAAGACCTGGGCGCACGGACCCTGCCTCATTTTGGTTTAAATAAGGTTTTTTTAATTTTTTTTTATTAGCTTAAAGGGGGCATATGTGGCTACAGGGGGGGCATATTAATGGCTACAGTGGGGCATATTAATGGCTACAGGGGGCATGTGTGGCTACAGGGGGCATATTAATGGCTACAGGGGGCATTTGTGGCTACAGAGGGGCATGTGTGTGCTTTCAGAGGGGCATGTGTGGCTACAGAGGGGCATGTGTGGCTACAGGGGGCTTTGTGGCTTAGGGGGCATATGTGGCTAAGGGGGCATATGTGGCTAAGGGGGCATATGTGGCTACAAAGGGCATCTGTGGCTACAGGGGGCATATGTGGCTTAGGGGAAATATGTGGCAAAGGGGGCATATTATATGTGGCAAAAGGGGGCATTATTACCGGGCTAAGGGGGCAGTAACCTGGCTACAGGGGATAAATAACCTGACTACAAGGAGCATATTATGGCTACAGGGGGCAGTAACCTGGCGGCAGAGGGCAGTAACCTGGCTACTGAGGGCAGTAACCTGGCTAGAGGGGCTAATAACCTGGCTAGAGCAGGCAGCAACTTGGCTAAAAGGGGCTACAACCTGGCTACAGTGGGCTACTACCTGGCTATAGGAGGCAAATATTTACCTACAAGGGGGTAATTATTACCATTTGGGGCACTATAGATGGGGATTTTGTAAAGAGATAGGAAATTGTAGGGGAAATGCTGATAAAATGAGGAGTCTAAGATGTTTTGTACATTCTACAGTGAAGAGTCGTTGCCAGGAGAGGACGTCATGGCGTCTGGGCCAGATGGAGACGAAGAGAAAGAGAACAACTCTTCAGAGACGTCTCCTGTAAGTCAACAAATGTAACTGCAGTGTAATCACTTATATTCTCCTGAGCCTACATACAAATGTTTTTCTCTTTTAAAAAATACATCGCAGTTCACAATGAGACGCAAAAAAATTCCGTTGTAAACCCCAGCCCTACTCAGAAAAACTTAAGGGCCCGAGCCCCGGATGTTTTGGGACCCTAGCAACACCACTGACGAGACGCGGTAGCAAATCGGTTTTGAAGGCCTGGTAATAGAGGTATGTTAACCCATCTGGACCCGGTGATTTGCCATTGGGGAGTTGTTTAAGTATCTCTTCCAGTTCTACATGTGTTATGTCTGCATTTAGGAAATCCACTGCCTCTCTAGATAAGCGTGGTAGCTTACATGAGGAGAGAAACTGATCTAGGCGTTGGTTTCTTGAATCTTGATCTACAGGGAGGGTATTAGGTAAATTATAAAGTTCCGAAAAATAGTTATGAAAAAGTCGTGCTATATGCGAGGGATTATGTAGGATAACACCATCTTTATCCCGTAGTGCATATGGAGTTCTCTGAAAGGTGTCATCTCGCAGTTGTTTTGCTAGAAGCGAGTGAGCCTTATTGCCTTTTTCATAATAACGTTGTCTGGAATATAATATAATTTTTTCCGTTTGACAAATAGCTAGGGCTCTCAGCTGGGCTCTTGCGGCTACTATTTTTCTCAAGAGGGGTTTAGACGGCGAACTTGCTAGGGCCCGTTTCCAAGTTTCAAGCTGAGTTTGAATAACCTCCTTCTGCAGTCTCCTGTCTTTCTTTAGTCTGGAACCCATAGCTATACAGTGTCACCGAATAAGCGCCTTATGTGCTTCCCATAGCGTCAACAGAGAGGGAACTGTGCCCTCATTTGCTTCAAAATAGTGTTTAATATGTTGGCCTAGTTCCTCTTTAGTCTCTTTAGTATGTTTAAGCAATCTCTCATTAATCCTCCAAGTGACATTTGCGCGTCGAGTGCCCATTTATATCTATCATCAGACTTACTGGGGCATGGTCCGACCAAGTTATTGGGCCAATTTCCACCTCCCTGGTTTTTTGTAATGCCATTATGTTCCCCAAAAAATAATCAATCCTAGAATGTGCGCTGTGAGGGGGAGAGAAAAAAGTGTAAGCACGCTCCCTTGGATGTCCTACTCGCCATAAATCAAACAGAGAGTACTCTCTAATTATCTTTCGGAATTTTCTAGATTAACCTGTCTTCCGAGGGGTCAGGAGTTCTGTTTATCATGTTCAGTCTAGCCGTATTCCCCGAAAAGGCCGCATTAAAGGAGTTGTCTCCCTTCAGAGTTTCAGAGAATGCATGAATGAAATACTCTGTCACTTCCTGGTTCAGACTGACTCATTTGCACACAGCTCTGTGCTTGTACAGCTCCCTGCCCTGCTTTACTTTCAGATGCTAATTAGATCAGATTAGCTTCTCAAACTTACTAACAGGACTTCTTATCTGATCCCAAAACAAAAGCCCTAATTACAGTTCTGTTTATTTTACATTTAAATCAAGCTTTTTACTGCTGAGCAGCACAGGACACTGCCACAACCTGTGTGATGAAGTCACTCACTGTTATCTCATTGAACAAACAGCAAGGGGAGAATTGTTTACAGGTCAGTTACTGAGGGAACTGAAATAGCCAGGGATGTCTTAAATTCACTTGTATCTCCTTAGGGAAAACAGAGGAACAAAGCAATATATTTGGAAAATGTCCTTATTTTGTGTTCCCTACAATTTGAAAGCTATTCTTTGTAGCGAGACAACCCCTTTAAAGTCCCCTCCCAGTATTAGTAAAGCTGGCGGATAAACAGAGAGCTTTCTAAGTATTTTAAAAAAAAACTTAGCTTGAGATATATTTGGTGCATATATGTTACACAGAGTGACAAGCATACCCTGATATGTCCCATGCAATATGATAAATCTACCTTGACTATCAGTACAAGAGTTTGTAACCAGGAAAGGGCAGGAGCTAGACATCAGAATACCGACACCCGCTCTCTTCCTATCTTGTGATGCCATATATACCTTGGGGTAAAGATTTTTAAGGAAATTAAAGTTACCTGATTGATCAAAGTGTGTCTCTTGTATGAAGACGATGTCCGGACGATTAGATCTAAGTTCTGCATTTAAAAGACCCCGCGTAGTGTTGGAATTTAGCCCTTTAACATTTAACGACAGTACCTTAGCCATTAGGACGTAGGAGCAAGGTGTAGAAATCTCATTTCTCAGGATCCGGTATGATACTAGCCATATGGCATAGATGGCTCACTAGGAAACACAAGGACAAGGGTAAACGAGACAAGACAAACCTGAACAATTTCCAAACATACCATTTAAACAGAACCAAAAACCTTGTAGATTTGTACCAAGATTTTACATTTTGGAGTAGGGTAAGAGTAAAATACAGCATAAAATCAATAAGAATTGCTCCCTGCGTGCTCATGAAAGAGTGTAAGCCTAGGAGCAATTGAAAAATCCCTACAGCGGGAGAAAAAACATGGCGAACCATACCAATCTGTAACTAGCAATCGCTATACTTTTTCCCTTTAAGGATGTGATTATTGGCAGAACTGATGTGTGGGTATTCCCCGCAGTACAGAGAGTAGGGGCTGAGTGTTCCGAGCGGGGAGATCTAGCACCGGTAGGCCCCGAGTCTCGGGAATGAAATCGCTCTCCAGCAGCTATGCCCCAAGATGGCAGATTTTCCCGCGCCGATCCGCATGCATGCGTGGTATGTAATGGCGGTCTAGTTATTTCACTGGTGCGTAAATAAAACGGCAAGGTGCGTTGGCGCCGATGTTGTGGGTCCCGGGAAGGTACAGGTCGCCTCAGGGCTTTTCGTCTCCCCCCAGCCAGGATTAGTGTACTCACGGTACCACTTTAGTGTCCGGTGCTGCCCACTTCCTCCGCTCCCAGCCTGCAGCTGTTCACTCCTCTCTCTCCAAGGACACAGGCAGGGAGTTCGGCATTCAGAATGATTCCAGGCAGTTCGAGACTCTGTAATCCCGCCACAGCCGTGGTCTTCAGTCACAGGAGTGCCGCGCGGGAACTTCCCAGCTCCTGCAGCTTGAGCCGTCTGCCTCCGGCGAACGATCCAGGTCTTTGTATCGCCCGTAGCTGGCTAAAATCGATCAGGGTCGGGTCCAAACGGGTCTCCAGGTACTGCAGCACAGACAAGGAAGCTTTCTGTCAGGTTTCTGCCAGAAATTAGTTGATCTAGCCCCCTAGATCAGCGATTAGGTCAGAGAGCTTCTCCTTCACACTGCCATCTTGGTCAAAGCCCGGCCACGCCCCCCCGTTGTATCAGTTTTAAGAATTCAAAGGGTTAATATTTTGTTACGTAATTAACACGTGACAGGAAACCCTTTATTTAAACTGGGCAGTTGAAAAAATACTTTAAGCTGTGAACAAGGGCTATATTGCGCCCGAAATGCGTAGGCTATTTTACTGCCATTTTTATACTCTGCACTCAATTTTTGTATTTGCAATAAAGTATAGTTCCACTTTTACGGCTGGTGCTGGAACGCATTTTTAAATTTCCCTTTGGGAGGATTTTTTCCTGGGGACTGGGGGATTTGAAATCCGTAAAAAACCCCCAAAGGCAGAAAAAGGACCAAAAGGATTCCACAGGGGGAAAACACACTGAAATTAAGGTGAGTTTGGGAACTTTTTTCCTTTTTTTTAAAAATTAAATTTTTCATAAATGGGGCCCCTTTTGCTTCTGTAAAAAGAGCCTGAATTTTTAAAAACATGTTCTCTTCGCCCCATCCAGTGCTCAAAACCCCAACATTTTTATTTTAAACCTTTTCCCCAAAGATTTTTTGAGGATCGGGGAATTTCATTTGTTCACCCCAGCCCTAATGTCAATCAAAAACCCTTAATTTTTAAAGGGAGCAAAAGATGGAAAACAATAAAATTTGTTTATTTTTTTTGGGAAAAATAAGCAATTGTTTTTTCTTATTCATTTTTTTAGCCCGTACGGTTAGCAACTATTTAAATTTTTAGGGGGGCAAAAAAAACAAAACGGTCAATACTTAAAAAAATCACAATTATACTACTTCAGCTTTAGCAGGTACTTGCTTCAACATCACTTTAATGATTTAACTTTTGCTGAACAGTATTAACTGGGAGAATGTGGTAGATTCCAGGAAAGCTTCAACAAAACCAATACATCAACTCACTTAGCTGTTCCAGCCTCCACCTACAAAACCACTAAAAAAATCTCAGCAAACCCAATCGGGAAAAATGACAAATCAGATTTAAGGGGGGGTTTCCCTCATCTCAAAAAGAAAGGGTATAACATTAGGTATATATTTGGGGACACATTTAAAGAAATGCGGGTTCCTTTTGCCCCCAGCCATACAGTTGTATAGGAGGATACAGTATCCCATCACTTTTTCAGATGAGAGTTCTCTTTCATAGTTTTCCATTGTATGCATGGAGCAGTTTTGTCCTATTTGTTTTATGCTAGTTGTCATAATACTAGAGTAAGTAAGGAAGATATTTGTGGCATACGATATATACAGTGGGGAAAAAAGTATTTAGTCAGCCACCAATTGTGCAAGTCCTCCCACTTAAAAAGATGAGAGGTCTGTAAGAAAACAAAATGAGAAAAGAAATCTCGAAAATCGCATTGTCTGACTTGGAAAAAAAATTTTTTTTACAAATTTGGTGGAAAATAAGTATTTGGTCAATAACAAAAGTTCATCTCAATACTTTGTTATATATCCTTTGTTGGCAATGACGGAGGTCAAACGTTTTCTGTAAGTCTTCACAAGGTGGGCACACAATGCTGCTGGTATTTTGGCCCATTCCTCCATGCAGATCTCCTCTAGAGCAGTGAGGTTTTGGGACTGTCCCTGGGCAACACGGACTTTCAACTCCCTCCAAAGGTTTTCTATGGGATTGAGATCTGGAGACTAGGTCACTCCAGGACCTTGAAGCGACTCCTTCGTTGCCCTGGCGGTGTGCTTTGGATCATTGTCATGCTGAAAGATCCAGCCACATTTCATCTTCAATGCCCTTGCTGATGGAAGGAGGTTTGCAATCAAAATCTCACGATATATGGTCCCATTCATTCTTTCATGTACATGGATCAGTCACCCTGGTCGCTTTGCAGAGAAACAGCCTCATAGCATGATGTTACCACCTCCATGCTTCACAGTAGGTATGGTGTTCTTTGGATGCAACTCAGCATTCTCTGTCCTTCAAACACGACGAGTTGTCTTTTCTACCAAACAGTTCTACTTTGGTTTCATCTGACCAATGAATTCTCCCAAATACTCCTTCGGATCATCCAATGCTCTCTAGCAAACTTCAGACGGGCCAAGACATGTACTGGCTTAAGCAGGGGGAAAAGTCTTACACTGCAGGATCTGAGTTCCTGGCGGCGTAGTGTGTTACGGATGGTAGCTCACTGCAGGTCATTCACTAGTCCCCCCATGTGGTTCTGGGATTTTTGCCCACCGCTCTTGTGATCATTTTGACCCCATGGGGTGAGATCTTTCATGGAGCCCCAGATGGAGGGAGATTATCAGTGGTCTTGTATGTCTTCCATTTTCTTATTATTGCTCCCACAGTTGATGTCTTCACACTAAGCTGCTTACCTATTGTAGATTCAATCTACCCAGCCTGGTGCAGGGGTACAATTTTGTTTCTGGTGTCCTTCGACAACTCTTTGGTGTTCACCATAGTGGAGTTTGAAGTGTGACGGTTTGAGGTTGTGGACAGGTGTCTTTTATACTGATAAGTTCAAACAGGTGCCATTACTACAGGTAATGAGTCGAGGGCAGAGGGGCCTCTTAAAGAAGACGTTTACAGGTCTGTGAGAACCAGAAATCTTGCTTGTTTGTAGGTGACCAAATACTTATTTTCCACCACAATTTGCAAATAAATTCTTTCAAATCAGACAATGTGATTTGCGGGATTTGTTTTCTCATTTTGTCTCTCATAGTTGAGGTCTACCTATAATGTCAATTACAGGCCTCTCTCATCTTTTTAAGTGAGAGAACTTGCACAATTTTTAGCTGCACCTGTCAATTTTTCACAGTTAGCATAAAGGCCAGAGTTGCCAGCTTCTGGGTTCAGTTTAGTCCAGGAATTGTGCTGTGAACATGGCCCAAAAAATTGTGGTGTTTTTTTGAGTAATGTCCCATTTTTTGTATGTTTTTTCTGTAAATTGTTAGCGTAGGGACTCGCAAGACATGAAGACTGTTGATGCCGGTTGTGAGCTTGCGTATTGGGGCCCCTAAACCAACAATACCCCCATATTTAAACATTTTTCCGGGTAAGTTATATTTTTTATCTGCCCAAAAAGTGCTGGGGAGCGGAGGGTGCCTGTACTTTCTGTTGGACACCTAGAAAGTGCTGAGCAGCCCACTTAATCTAATAGTATGGGCGTCACTAATAGGTTGTAAGCCAGCATGGTGTACTACACGCATCTGTATTTATGGCCATACATGCCAACTCTCCCGCTTTTGGCGGGGGGATCCCGCAAATGGGGTCCCCCTCCGCCACCCCGGCAGGGTTAGTGAACCTCCCAACGCCAGCAGTCAGCGGGGGTTCTTTAAATGACCGCGCCGCCGGGCCGCTCCTATAGGCGGGTGAAGCGGCCGCTGCGGCCGGTTACCCGCCCGGCGAGTCTCACTGACTTGTGTGGCCGCAGCCGCACAGTCAGTCAGCAGCTGCATGCTCCGTGCAGCTGCCGTACAGGGAGGAGGCAGAAGGGATCGTTCCTCTTCTGTTTTCTCCCCTGTATGTAGAGCGGCTGGTTGGCACTGTACATACAGATCAGCGTCACAGGGGGCATGACGCACGGATGGACTCACTCCCCCTGAGACGCTGAGGAGATCGTCGGGAGCTGGACGTGCTGCAGGGAGCCTGGTGAGGTGAGTAGTTTTTTGTTTTTTTTATTAGCTAAGGGGGGCATCTACCTGGCTACAAGGGGCACTACCTGGCTACAAGGGGCACTACTTGGCTACAAAGAGGGCACTACCTGACTACAAGAGGGCACTACCTGGCTACAATGGGGGGACTACCTGGCTACAAGAGGGCACTACCTGGCTACAAAGGGGGCACTACCTGACTACAAAGGGGGCAGTACCTGGTTAAAAGAGGGCACTCCCTGGCTACAAGGGGGCACTGCCTGGCTACAAGAGGGCACTACCTGGCTATAGGGGGGCTACTACCTGGCTATTAAGGGTCACTGCCTGGCTATAAGGAGTCACTACCTAACTATTAGGGGTCACTAACTGACTATTAGGGGGCACTAACTGGCTATAATGGGCACTACCTAACTATAAGGGGCGTCACCTGGCTATAGGGGCATCTACCTGGCTATATGGGCACTACCTTGCTATAGGGGGGCTACTACCTGGCTATTAAGGGTCACTGCCTGGCTATCAGGGGTCACTGCCTAACTATTAGGGGTCACTAACTGGCTATTAGGGGGCACTACCTGGCTATAAGTGGACACTACCTGGCTATAAGGGGCTACTACCTGGCTATAATGGCACTACCTGGCTAGAGGGGCATCTATCTGGCTTTCTTCCAGAGCTGTTAAGCATTTAGGTGGAGTGGGTGTGGCTTTTGCTAAGGGGCGTGGTGCACCAACAAGATGGGCGTGGCCATGCAATTTTTTTTGCAGCGGCACGCTACGTGCGCCGCCCATTAAAATCTCCCACTTTTCCACTTTCAAAAGTTGGCAACTATGTTTATGGCACCCTTCTGTATCACCTTATTTGTATGCTATTGTAGTACCAGAAACCACCCCCCTTCCATGCACTGAGGGTATGTGAGTGGTTCTTCAATTGGTATTTTTGCATTTGTGCAATTTCCCCATGCATTATACTTTGGCTTTTCTGCATGCTGGTGTGAATAGGTGTTAAGTTGGTGTGCAGTTTTTTATCATCTAATTGTTCCCCTAGCAGTGGGGTATGTGAGCTTTTGCTCTGCAATTAGCTACACCTGTCAATTTTTCCCAGTTAGCATAAAGGCCATAGTTGCCAGCTTCTGGGTTCAGTTTAGTCCAGCAATTGAGCTGTGACCAGGCCCAAAAAATTGTGGTGTGTTTTGTGAGTCAGATGTGGCAGGATGATCTGCATTCACTTTTAGCTGGTCCGTATTTAAGGCAAAATATTAAACTGAGATCTGCTGCTTGGTTCACAAGAGCAGGTTCTCCATACTCTCAAATAATAGTGGTAGAACCAATATAAAATTTAACAACTTTAATAAATCTTCTTAAAAATTTCACTGACATTAATCCGTGCCACACAGTATGTCAGACAATACAAGAACATAGTAGGATACTCAGATTTCAGTTGCGGCCATCCATGCCGTTCAGTACATCAGTCCGTTGACTGCTCCCACCTCGGGGAGCTGGAGATGCCGACCTCCAGAGCGGAGAAAGACGCACGGCAAGTGCGACGTTTCGGGGAATGCTCCTCCCCTTCCTCAAGCATCATAGAGTACCACCTGATTAAAAAGGTATCACACCTTAAAATTTTCCAATATTTAAGAATAGCTTGTTTAACAAGACCGGCGTGTTTGTCATAGACTGAAATAAAATTCAGTCGTTTATCTTGTCTTTTTTTATTTTTATCCTGAAATTGTAATAACTCCTCCCATGAAATGGCCAAAACTTCCAAACCCACTTTTTGAAGTTCTTCCTTATCATACCCTCTAGCGCTAAATTTCTCGATTAAGTCATTCATAGCTGCTAAGTAATCATCATCTACTGAGCAGATTCTTCTAGCTCTTATAAACTGAGAACGGCTATTCCATTGAACACTTGAGGGGCATGTTGACTCTTACGGTAGAGGATATTGTTCCGGTCTGTTTCTTTAGAATATAGAGAGGTACGTAATAAATCACCCTCCCTGTTCACCAGGACATCAAGATATGGTATTATAGCTAGATCCGTGGTTAATGTGAATTGTATCAACGGATAGACATGGTTAATATAGTCAACGAAGTCCCCCAATCGGGACTCCGATCCAGACCATAGGAGCAAGGCATCATCGACGTAGTGAAACCAAGCTATTATGTCGGTCGAGAATTCAGAAACATGTACAAACTGTTTTTCAAAGTACATCTTATACAAGTTAGCATAACTTGGTGCCACAGTGGACCCCATCGAGGTCCCCTATAGCTGCAAGTATAATTGGTCTCCAAATCGAAAATAGTTCTCAGTGAGAACCAACTCAAGGAGTTGCATAAAAAATGCTATTTTTTCATTTGCTAGACTAGCGTCCTGACAAAGTGTTGCCCTTACTGCGGTCTTACCTTCATCAAAAGGGATGAATGTGGCAGAGTTGCAGTACCACAAACAAGCTATGGATAAGAGTGGTGCTATTTTTGAAAGAAAGCCGTATTTTTATCTAGTACAACCCTTAAATAACTGTTTTTATTGTCTCAATAAAAAAAACAAAAATAGCATTTAAACATACCGTAAATTCTATAGATTTGGTCTGTACTTACATATTTTACATCATCCATTAGGTAAATTGAAAACACTCCCTGCAAAAATCAAAAACATTCACAGTTGATCAAAAAGTTTTTTTAAAAACAAAAAATAAGACAAAAACGGGTACAGGCTAAAAGATAGCCCTTGGCGCCTGTTTATTTTTATATAGGATTTCTTCTGTAAATGGGGTTATTGTGCAAATGTTGGCATCAAATCAGGGGTAGATATAAGTAGGTTAAGGTAAAATATTTCAGCAAATAGGGCATCATGTATGAACAAGGCTGCACCAGTTTTCTGCCGTGATTTGCACCAAAAAAACTGTTGTTGTCCCTGTCCAACATATTTTTTAAAGGTCTTTCATGGAAAACTGGTGCAGGTCTGATGCTCTTGACAGTTTTGTATGCGCCAATTCTTAGGGAGAGTGTTGCGCCACATCTCTGGGATTAGACACATTTACGAATATGTCTCAACAGAATGTGGCACAAAAGTGTCAGACTAATCCATGCCAATTTCAAACTGGCGAGACAAATTGTGGCGCATGTTTTTGTCTCACAACTGGACACATTTATAAAGTGCTGTGAGACACTTTCATACAGACTGAGGAATGCTCCCTAATTGCTGGAAGTACGACTGTCTACCCTGGCCAGTTTTCTTTTCATGTTTCCCTAAGGGAAAATTACATAATCTTATGCTCTTTGAATATGGGGTGATTTTAGGTGAAGCACTAATGGGAGCATACAGTATGTGAATTGTTGGAGGTGTTAAAGTTTTCAGATGGTGGAGCATAAGACAATAACAGGCCTTAAAACCCTAAAAACAAATATTGGATGCTGGAGCGTAGTAGAGGGTAGACATTTATATTAGATTTAATCATTCATGGCTTTGTCAAATGGCATCTTATTAGTAAATGCTAAAGTAATGTTGATGATATTAAACATTAGTAAATACATTTCAGCTTTTCACTAAGAGTATTCAATGTTAGGCTACGTCTCCACAGCAAAGGTAAAATACTGTCGGAATCGGTATTTTAACTTCGCCACGCCGCCAGTTTTTTGTGCAAAAAACACAGTCGGATTTCGGATTCCCAGCGGCCCAGTACATGAGCTGCACAGGAATCCAATGATAATGATAATAGAACATGTCCTATCTTCCGCTGGACGGTCGCCATCTTCAGTAGAAAACCCACGTTGTGTAGACTACAGCACAGAATTTCTATTGAAGTTTACACAGTGCTGAGTACAGTTGGATTTTTGGTGGATTCAAAATACTGAATCCACTGAAAATCCGACAAGAATCCAAGCCTTAAGGTGTTTCCATTTATATTACTTACAGATTCACATTGGTCCTCATCGAAAAATGGGCAAGAAATTTTTGAGACGGACGAGATAAACTGCTTCCTTATCACAGTACAGCTGTACAGGGGCATTGTCATTGCGGGTTTCCCCATTTCTCCAGGTTTGGGAACAAGACAATGAATGTTTGTGAAAATCTGTAACTTAGTGTAACTTCATAATTGATGATGTATTCTGTTCTATCAAATCCTTATTCATTGTAAGACTCCTACAATAAAGCCATTATTTTTACTTTCATTATTTGTTTTGGACCCTTTCCTTCTGGTTACCCTGAAGGTTCGGTGAAACAGTCTTATTTGGATTTCTTTGCTCTATTTTCTAGACATGCGCTTTCCGTGTCAGACACAAAAATGTGTTATACTAGGCTCTTGTGTCTGGCACAGAAGGTATGTATGTTTGGGAAAAAGAGTGAAATTGGGGGCCCATGTATAAAAAGTCTTGGTCTAAGATTTTCGTTGTTGCCCATATGACCGTCAGAGCTCCCCCTTTCTTTTTTCATGTAGTGCTCTGAAAAAATAAAAGGGGGAACTTTGTTTGGGTTTTTGCTGTGAGCAACAGGGAAAAAGTTTAACAGTTTTCATATAGCCCTTGTCTTACTAAGATACATGTGCCTATTGTTCTCTATGGCTCAGTTGGTATACATCTAGGTACCTTTTTTTTTCATGGTATCCTGACGAATACCATAGACGACAGAATTAGGTGGAACGGCCTTAATAAAAATACTGCATGATTCTTTGGTCTTAGCTAATAGGTTACTTTGATGTAATTTATTTGAGTGTCTTATACTTGGCTTCAGAACATTTAAAAACAGAGCTGGAGATACATTTCCCAAGGGCCCAAACATTTCTTTTTTTATACTTTAATACCAATTTTATTTGAATCTCAGGCCCAAATCATGGTAAAAATGTATGTAGATCTTTTATACATGTGAAATTTATTGGATTTTTTGGCGGGTTTTTGGTTTAAAAAATTGAAAAACCCCTCATTAAAAACCAAAGCTTTCTTTTTTTTTTTCACAAAAAGCCTCAAAAAATAAAGGTAAAGGTTTTGAAAAAAAATCTTTTTAAAAACCCTCAAATCATGTGTCTGTGAACCCTTTTTAAAATGTCAGAAAAATTTTTGGATTTTGTTGGAATTTCCCTTTTTTCTTCGTCCCTCTTCTTGCTAAATGTTTTTAGAAATACATGGGGAAAAAAATAGAGAGAGGGAGGATAAAGATAAGGAAAAAAATTACTTCAATGGGGATAGATTCGGTTGCATCTCCCAGTTTTTTTATATTATAAAAAAATAAACATTTTTTTGTAAAAAAAATTGGAGGAAATCATATACTTCATTAAAGTTATTTTGTTTTCTAGGGGATGTGGAGCCCTGTGGATTTGTGCACCCTCAAAAAAGGGAGCCAAGATATAAAAATTGTGTGCCACGACGGGAATGGATCCAGCTTTTAAAAAGCCTTATTCCCCTTTTTTGTGCAGGCATCACAAATAAACAGTCAAATCTGTGTACGGCTTCGGCTGACGTGTTTCAGGCTTGTCTGAGCTCTTGTTCACAGCATACAGCCATACATATGCATGTCGGGTTGCAGTTGGGAGAGTGTGATGGCAGGGGATTTTACATTGGGGGAACCCCTTTCAATTTTCTGCTTTATTATTTGTGATGTTACTTTATTTTCATTTTGGATGTATTGGCATTTTAAAAGACAGTGTTTGCCTTTAAATATTTTTAGGCCCCAAACTATGAAAAAAAGTGATGCATGAACCCCACCCCCCAAGAGTTTGTAGGTATCGCCCCGGTTTTTTGAACATATTGTCTGTTTACATACCCCCCAACATCGTTATGCTCTGTTTCAGCTCAAACCCTGAGATTACAAAATAAGAAAGGGGCAAAATTTTTCCCAAGAAAGCAAAAGTATTTGAGTGCTGTATTCTTTCTGCTATTACATAGTTTGCACTTAACCTGACACTGAAAATTACATGGGATGTGAAAAGTTATCTCGGTCCCCGTTGGGTGCTGTCATTTTGGCATACACAGTCTGGGATTTGTCGGAAATAGGGTGCTCCAGGGTGCAAAAACCAAAATCTGTTCAGATAGAAAGTGGGAAAAAATTGTGCAAAAACTAAAACATTGACAATATTAAACCCAACATAAATTTCAGCATTACAATATAAAGGTTTATATTATACACACAGGGTGGACAAATTGGCTGCTTTTATGTCAGGAAACAGGTGTACATTATTGACTCATTTTATCCCCTCCCTTCTCTGTGGTACTTGGAGGTCTTCACCCCCTTGAGCCAGTCTATGTTTTACCAACTAAAGTATAGATCTCGTCTTGACCATCTCTTAAAAGATCTCAAGGGTGTTGAGTAGGTTTGAACTGGTCCACAGGGGAGTAGGGTAAACTCCCGGTGCTTGTGGACCAAGGGTTTGGGAGAATGGGGAAGAATAAGTGTGGAGAAGGTAAGTGCAAGATGATGCAGTATAGAAGTCTTGTACAGTATTTGTAGGAAGGGCCCCCAAAAAATCAATCTCATTTGGGGGGCCCCAGATTCAAATCCACTGGTCAGCCCCAAGAATCAGACTTTTGGGGGGCCAGGCACCCCAGCCAAAAAACTGCTTATGATTGTAGAAGTCTATCCCGTTGAGGAGGATAAATGCCCCATCAATGGACATTTTTGAGACTTTATATTTTTACCATTGCTATGGCAGTTTAGAATAAATGTGCTGGCTAGATGTGCGAATAGAGGGTTAAATTTAGTTTTTTTGCATTGTGCATATGGAGCAAAAAGGGGTGTCTCCATATTGGCTGTGCCCCAAACCTGAAGGGATTTTGATCAGTGTGAATGGAGCCTGAATTCATCAGTGGAAAAGAGCCCTGAATTCATGGAGGCTAAGAGGAGGATTGAGTAAAGGGGCCCACTTTATGAGGTTCACAAAGTATTTGCTATTCAGCCCCTGAGAGTTCAAACGAACCTGGAGCAGCACAGAGAATGAGCTACCCCAAAAAATGCCCAAAAAATAGAAAGTTCCAGTTCAATCCAGATTTGTTCAGTTTAAAAACTCTAAAACTTTATTGTGTTTCCAGCGTGTTTGCTGCTTCTGCTTGACATTTCCTAAAGTTTTTATGGAAACTCAATAAAGTTTTGGAGTTTTTAAACTGAATGAATCCGGATTGAAGCTGGAATCTTTCTATTTTGGGATTTATGAGGTTTCCTTTACCTGGTAGGGGGGCTACACAATTTGATCAAACTTTGCGCTAAAAAACCCTTTTTTTATTTATTAAAAGATTAGCAGTAAGCATTTTAAATGCACCCTTTAATTTAGTGAATGTGTGATCAAAAATGACTTATTGTTATTCATATTTTTTTGTTTAACCATTTTTAAAGAATTTTTGGTTATATTTTTTTTTATTTTCCATATCACTTTTCAATATTTTTTTTTCCATCTGAAGTCCTGCAGTTTTTTCACTTTGGTAACTGAGCCTAATAATAGTCTGTACTTCCCGTTCTGTACAGAAAAATTCTCAGTTGTTGTCGTATTAACACAAAGAGGGTCAAAAGAAAGGAGACACCCGTGTGAATAGATAAACAGGGTCACCGTCACAAGAGGGGGCGCCGTTCACCCTTTCACCTCCCTGCACACTGATTTTTCCCAGGTCCAGAGCATGACTAAAAAACCTCCCATGAAATGAATGGGACTGAGTCAATCTTAAAGGAGTTTTCTCATTACAAGTTTCAGCCCATTTAAAGCTTTGGAGCAAAACTTTTTGAATTGAGGGCGTGCTTCTTGTCTGCCTTTTCTCCTCCCTCTTCCCCGCTCCCCTCAGCACACAGAAAACCATAGTTGCCAACTTTTGAAAATGAAAAAGCAGGAGACTTCAGACGGCGGGCGGTGGCGCGCCCCGGAAGAATTTGATGGAAACGCCCATCTTTCCCTATGCCACGCCCCCCCCAAAAAGCCACACCCATCCACCTAATATAACGGCTTTGGAAGAAGCCAGGTGATGCCCTTATAGCCAGGTATAACCCCCCATAAGCAGGAGTCCCCCTTTCAGGAGGTAGATGCCCCTTGTAGCCAAGTGATGCCCTCTATATCCAGGGAGGTGCCCCCCCCTTTGTTAGCCAGGTAGGTTCCCCCATTGTTGCCAGGTAGTGCTCCCATTGTTTGCCAGGTAGTGCCCCCATTGTTGCCAGGTAGTGCCCCCATTGTTGCCAGGTAGATGCCCCCTCTGTTGCCAGGTAGATGCCCCCTCTGTTGCCAGGTTGGGGCCCCCCATTGTTGCCAGCTAGTGCCCCCATTGTTTGCCAGGTAGTGCCCCCTCTGTTGCCAGCTAGTGCCCCCTCTGTTGCCAGGTAGTGCCCCATTGTTGCCAGGTAGTGCCCCTCTGTTGCCAGGTAGATGCCCCCTCTGTTGCCAGGTAGTGCCCCCATTGTTGCCAGGTAGTGCCCCCTCTGTTGCCAGGTAGATGGCCCCTTTGTTGCCAGGTAGTGCCCCCATTGTTGCCAGGTAGATGCCCCCTCTGTTGCCGGGTAGAGGCGCCCTCTGTTGCCAGGTTGTGCCCCCTGTTTTGCCAGGTAGTGCCCCCTTTGTTTCCAGGTAGATGTCCCCTCTGTTGCCAGGTAGTGCCCCCTCTGTTGCCAGGTAGTACCCCCTCTGTTGCCAGGTAGTGTCCCCTCTGTTGCCAGGTAGTACCCCCTCTGTTGCCAGGAAGAGCCCCCATTGTTGCCAGGTAGTGCCCCCATTGTTGCCAGGTAGTGCCCCTCTGTTGCCAGGAAGAGCCCCCATTGTTGCCAGGTAGTGCCCCCTCTGTTGCCAGGAGAGCCCCCATTGTTGCCAGGTGGTGCCCCCATTGTTGCCAGGTAGATGTCCCTTCGGTTGCCAGGTAGTGCCCCCTCTGTTGCCAGGTAGTGCCCCCTCTGTTGCCAGGAAAAGCCCACATTTTTCCCAGGAAGACCCCCCATTGTTGCCATAGTGCCCCCATTGTTGCCAGGCGGGGCCCCCCCCTATAGCTAATAAAAATAAAATAAAAAATAACTTCCCAACCGGCTCCGCAGCACGGCACCCCCGACCGATCTCACAGCGGCGCAGGGGGAAAGGAAGCGCCGGCGTCACTCCCTGCAGCCGCGGTCATTCCCCCTGCGCGGCTGACCTGTATGTGCGGCGACCACCGGGCCGTACATACGGGTGAGGAGGGAGGATCCCTCCCCCCCTCCCTGCACACGAGCTGGGGGGGTTAAAGGGGCCAGCGGGCGTTTCACCCGCCTGTAGGAGGGCCCCGGCGGCGCCGAGTAGCGCAAGCGCTACCCGGGCCCGGCCTTTTAAAAAGGCCCTTCGCCCTTGGGGGGCGGGGGGAATGCCAACCCCCCCGGGGAGGGCGGGGGGGACCCCCCCGCCAAAAACAGGAGATTTTGGCATGTTTGCAGAAAACTCCCCTCCATAACTTTTTAAAACCAGGGGGGAGGGCGAGGGGTTTTGCTGCCGATTAAACCCTGGTGTGCCTCCTAGGTCTGCTCAGGTCTGCTGTAGATCAGCTCACTGTAGCCCCATGGAGACAGGAGAGGGCTGATTATGAGTGTGGAGGTTCTGTGAAGCTGTGATTGCAATAGCAAGCAGGGGGGATGTAAAGGTTCTTATCCCCCCCTGCTTAGAAACAAAAATCTCCACCTTCAGCAAAAACAAACAAAAACCCTGTAGAACGACACGGGCGCTGTGAATGGTTACTATTATTAAATGTGTCCTAATCGCAAGCGGGAGTGATATGAAAGTTCCATGCCCCCTTGATCGTTCTTTTTTAGTAAGTCAGAGCTCCACAAACATCATGATTATAGTAACACATTCTTTGCTGTCACATTTTCTACAAGATCAGCCTCTGCTCTCTCAATCTGGTGGAGAGCAGGAGGAAGCAGGGCCAAACACAGGGTTAAATTTCACACAGAAACGAACCCAGACCCCCTCCCCCTCCCCCCCACTAAGAAGCATACTGTGGGGGGGGGGGCTCTTGCTAGACCTGTATTCAGAAGTGTGAGTCATCAACCGACAGCCAGTGAGAAAAAGTCAACGGGTCGCTCTAAAAGAGTTTTGAGGAGCTGATGCACTACTACTAACAGGGATAACTCAAAATCGTAGGACATTTGTAATAAAATATTGCAAAAGCTGTTTGTTTTTTTTAAAATCTTTTTAAATTAAAAACCCAAACATTTTTAGCGAGACAACCCCTTTAAAAACTCCTATGTGCAAGAAACCCCTGAAAACATCTCTTCTGCTGTTTTTAAAAAAGGCAAACAAGGCCCCATGGGCCCAAAATGAAAACTGCAAAAATTAAGAATTATTAAAAAAAATTTAAAGTGATATGAATTTTTTTTTTTAAAACAAATGAAAATTCCTAAAAAATGTGTTTAACATAAAAATGACTCCTTTTTTGTGAACATTCCCTTTAATGTTTTTTACGGGTTTTAGCAACTGCTAATGCTGCTGTATTTTTCAGGACCTGAAATTTTTTATAAATTTTCAAACAGTCCAAATACAAAACATTTTCCCAATAAGAGCCATAAGGTTGTTTGGTTGATTTGGCTGGTTTGGCTAGGCGGTGTTTTTATAGGAGGTTTTTGAATTGCATATTGTCCTAACGGCCTCACAAAGGCAGTTGTGAGACTTCTAATAAGTGCAAAAGGTTTGGGGACTTTATTGGCACCAAATTAAAAACCCAAATTAAAATTTTTCATTGGAAAAAAGTTGCTTTAGATAATCCATTTTGGTTTTGAGGATTTTAGGGATGTTTTCCCCCCTTTGCCCCCCCCAACATTTCCTGTGGCTGCATAGGAAACCCGGGAGCAATGGTTTAATTCCTCGCAGTGCCACCCAAAAGGGAAAATGTGAATTTTTATACCCTTGAAGTCAATTGCCCCTATGTGCCGGGGTTTGCCCATCTATGAAATTTTTTTAAAAATCCCAAATAAGGAGTTTTAAAACTTTAGACACTAATGATAAAAAATAAGCCCCTTTTCTTCAATGGGCTGAGTGCAGTATCAGAAAAATTACAGTGGTTTCTACTTAGAAAAATTGTGTTGAAAGGGCTCTTAACAAAAAACTATCACAAATTTCCCCAGCAAATTTACTTGTAATTTACTTGGGAAAATCTGCAGTAAAGGTTCATTTTCCCTATAAGCCCCACGGTGAGATAAAACTTTGTTTTTTTAATGGTCCCTCCCTGGACAGATGGAGCCCCTCTCATAATCATATTCAACCTATTCCCCCAAAAGGGTATACGAAAATAGGTCTTTCCCTATGGGAAAAACCTGTAAACCCCCAGGTTATTTAATTCGCAAAAAAAGTTTTTTGAATTTTAACCTAAATTTCACTGGGAAATGTATTCCAGTTAAACTACCGAGTTACATTAGGCCCCCCATCACATCTCTTTTTTCACCCAGTTTTATTGACCCATTGTGACCCTGCCATGGATACCATGGTGGGGCGGTGACAGCCATAGACTTCTATAGGGCAAACTGGACTATGGACTATGTTTGCCATTTTTAGCGAACATTTACCATCTCTGTATCGGATGCAAAAGCATGGTCTAAAATGCTGGCGCATTTTTTGCATCACATGCCAAAACCTGCCCCTTTTCTGCTAACCCACACCTCTGTAGCGAGATCATGCCCTTTTTATTGGATTTAGCATGGAAGTGACTAAACACTGTCTAAAACGAATAATAAATCTGGTGTAAAGCATGTATGGAAATATTTTGGCTCAAATTGTATCAGAATTCTGGTACACTTGCCATGATAAATGTGCTCTGCTTTTCTGCCTCTTTCAAGGATATATATATAGTTAAAAATCAGCTCCAGATCTACCATGCTAAGGGGCCCACAGGGAGTTTCCACTGTACCCCTGTTGGAAAATCCGAGCCTGGATCTGGGACATCCCAAACTCTAATCCCTAATCTAACACCAACTGTAAATCTAACCTTAACCCCAACTCAAAGCAAAATAATCCCCACTCTACCTACACTCAAACCCCAACCACATATGAAACCATAACCATAACCCCAATTCAAACTCCAACACAAATTTACAGTTAGAGTAAGAGACAATTTGTGGATTTAGGTAAAATTTGGTTCAGGCCAACATGAGTCACAATTCTGTCCATTCTTTTCTATGGCAGTTATAATATAGCTATAATTTAGCTGAGCTAGTGTGTTTGGGCTCCAATAGATGTGAATGGGGAAGAGATGCACAAGCATGGCCAAGTTCCCATTCACTGATGCTGGCTTGTAGAGAGCTACCAGCTGGCGTCAGAAGGGGATTTGGCTTCATGGTAAAACTTTAGAAATTTAGCTTGTACTAATTTAGATATATGGCAGTAAAAATAATTATTTTTCAGATCTTCAAACATAAAATCTAATTGTGGTACATAAAAGTATCTCCCAGGGTCAATGGAAACAGAAGATCACATACAGCAGGTATACACAGGACAGCAGTGTCCGTCTGGAATGCTCCCGACAATTTCATAGCCGAGGTCACAATTGGGCGATTTGGTTGAGCATAATTTAGTGTCACACTCTGAATAGGGGAAAGCACATTATAATTAGTCCTATGTTATCATTTATGTTATAGTTCACATGGAAACACTGTGAGTACATTTATAGTGTAACTGTGAAGAAAATAACCGTACTCACTGCACACAGTCGCGTTACAGCAGCTATCGTGGGCTGATTCTGGATCTCAGGATAGAAACCTTCCAGCTCACACGTCACTTGCTTAAGTGCTTTACATTCATGTTTTTGACAAGTGATTCCACTCCCACCCTCCCGGCAAACACAGTCCTGGTGTAACGGGTTGCGCCGCGGTCCGGTCCACGGACCGCGGTCGCACGCGTGCCCCCCGCGGCAGGTCCCCGGCGGGGACGGGTGCCGCCGCGGGTCCCACTTTTGCCCGTGGCTGCATCCGTCCCGTCTCCTCACCTGACCGCGCTCCCGTTCGCTCCCGCGTCCCCTGCTGGCCCGGACTTTTGCGCTTTGCGCCCCCCCTAGGGGGGCCGCGCGCTCGTTCAAGGGTTTTTTTAAAAGGGGACATTTGCCCCGGGAAAATTGGCAAATTTGGGGGGGACGTTTGTCTCTATTTTAAGGGTTTAGGCCCCAAACGTAAACTTCCCGCTGGTTTCTTTGTTCCCCCGTCCCCTTTATTGAAAAGCTTCCTGTTAGTCCATTAGCCTTGCCTTTTTGGGTACCGACCTTGCTACGTTTCTCGTCCCCCGAACCTCTGCCGCCTGCCCTAAACCTTATCGCCTGTCCTCCCCCAGGGAACCATTCCCGGGCCTGCCTGACCAAAACTCCCGGGCCCACCATACGACTCTTGGATTACGTTTTTGTATCTCGCTGCCCCCTGGGTGCCGCCGCAGGAAAGTCGCGTCAGGGGGGACGACCGGGTTTGCCTAAAGCCGAAAAGAAGTCCTTTCCCGCTTTGCGGGGGGGCTCTGGTGAAAACCGGGGGCTTACTTAGTTTCCTTTCCCCTGGGGGTGGTTAGCTTAAATAGCCTGGGGGTGGGGGTCCTGCGGACCCAAAACTATGTCCGTTACAGTAAGTTTCCACCCAAAGGATCCCCCAAAGGGGTGCCCCTGCCAAGCATTTCGATATTAAACGGTTGTTGCCCGCAAACGAAACCCAAATCGAACAACAAGGTCGCTTTTGGGGGCCGCTCTCGGCCATGATGCTTAAAACCCCTTAGCATCCCCGCAGACCCTCCGTCTGTGGCCCCACTAATCTGCAGTTCCTTTGGAAAACCGGGGGACCCAAGCTTCGGCTCCCCCTACCCTCCTGTTTTCCCGGGGAACCCCAGTCTCCCGGGGGTTTTTCTTTTACGCGGGTGCTCTATCCCGTGGAGCTAAATGGGGAAAAACCAGTTTCCTTGGAGAGGTTTTAAAGGGGCCCTTTTCGTGGTGACCCTTATTTCCCGGGAAGGCCCTGGCTTGGGAAAAACCCCCCTCTGGGACAGGAAGGGCCCCTGTGACTGGGCCCTACAGATCTTCCCCCGGAAATTTCCGCACCGTTTTTGAGGAGCCGGGCGCTTTGCTTCCTCCGCTGGACCCCCCTCTTGGGCCTTGTCAGGGCGGTCCTCTGGGGGCGACAAAGGGGGTTTCAATTCCTTTTCCCGGGCTTGGGAAAAACCCTCCGTGGAACGATGCTCCCCTCTGCGCCCCTTCAAAAAGGGTCTGCCCAAGGGGGGTTAAAAGACGCTTTGGCAGCAAGTGCCCCTCCCGTCCTCCCTGAACAAAATTTAATTTCCCCTTGGGCCCTCGCATCGATTTTCAGGTTCACTAAAAGGCAGGAGGGGCTTCGCCAAGAAAGAGAGGCTGCTTCACCCTCGGCCCGGGGAAAATGCTTCTCACCTAGGGGGCCTTTGGGCAGGGGGCGGCTTGGGTTGCTTTCCCCTCCCGAAAAACGTTTGAGGGGTGCCAGGGAGGTAAAAGACTGACGTTTGGTTCTTCTTTCCCGGGTTTTCTCCCTTCCTGGACTGGGGGTTTCTCCCGGGGAAAACTTTTTATCCAGCCTTTTTGGTATCCCGGTACCGCGTGCCTTAGTTCGCCGGGAAAAAAACCCTTTGCTGATTTCCTCGGTTAGTGGGGGCTCCTCACTGATCCCATCCAGTATAAAAACCGGCCGTGATCCCCGGGGGGGGGGCTTTACTTAAGGGGGAAGTTTAAAGGTTCCACGCCCTTTTCCCCCGTGCTTCCTCGGGGGCCCCTTTTTGGGGGGTTCCTGGCTGCAACTTTAAAGCCCCTAGGGGGATTGGGAAGACTGGTGGGTTCCTGCGTTGGGGCCCCAGAATGAAGAACCTTGCTTGGAGGTCCCACCCCCGGGTCCCTTCCACTTCTCCGCTCCCGCTTGCCGGGGCCTCTGCCGGTCTCCCCGGTTGGTACCGGGGATTTTTTGGGGAAACGTATTCTCCGAAAAAAGGGGGCCCGTTTCGCTGCCCCCACATCGGCCTTACGACTGCCCCTTTGGACCTTCTTCCGGCACCAGTCCCCCCCGGGGGAAAGGGGTTTTCCCCGCTTTTGTCCCGGGGAAACTGGCCAGGGTGGGCCCTTCATAAAAGAAAAATTTGCAGAAAGGGTTTTCCGTAAGCCCTCATCCCCAGCCGGACCCGGTTTTTCTTCGTGCAGAAAAAAGGGGGGAAGGGTTTCCCCCTTCCCCCGTGTATTGACTCCCGGGGGGACTCAAAAAAAATTCACCTTTTAAAGAAACCGTATCCTCCCCGCTGTTTGGGCAGAAAATTTTTTGGCCCGCCTCAAGGGGGCTAAAGTTTTTTCCCAATTTTGGACCTGCGGGGGGTGCCTAAAAATCTCATAAAAAATTGGGGGGGGACGAGGGGGAAGACGGCTTTTAAAATACCGAAAAGGGACATTTTGAATATCTCTTTAATCCCCTTTGGGTTTTGGCAACGTTTCCAGCAGTGTTTCAGAATTTTTTTAAAACGATTTTCTTCCGGGATCTCCTGTAAAACCTGTGTTGTAGTGTATTTGGATGCACCCTTTAATTTTTTCCCCCCCGTTTCTTCAGACGCCCGAACCCAATTTCCCGCCGGGTTCTGCGAAGTCTCCCGAGAATGTCTTTTGCCAAGCGGGGGAAATGTTAAATTATCAGACCAGCCTCCCCTTCCTCGGGTTTATCGTCTCAGCCAAGGGCCTAAAAGATGGCCCCCGCAAAACTCTCTGGGGGTTACTGCAATGGCTCGCCCCGGCGGTCTTGGGCCATCCAGCGCTTCCTGGGCTTCGGCTTTTTTATTCCCGAAAATTTATTCCCCACTTCTCCACCTTGGGGGCTCCTACGTGCCCCTTACTGGGAAAGAACGGGGAAACCCGAATTCGGGGTTCCTGAGGCTGGAAGGCGTTTTTTTTTGGTCTGAAAACTGCCTTCTCCACTGCACCTGTTTTGGCCCGGGCCCTGTTTCCCGGGAGAAGCCGTTTTCCTTGGGGGGAGGGCTTCTTTGTGGGGGCAAGGGGCGGCCCCCCACACAAAAAGGGCCCCCAAGGGCAAGATTTTCCATTGGATTCTTTTTAAAAGGGGCCCTTTTTTCGCCGGCGGAGGGAAACTATCCCATTGGGGACCGGGAATCTTGGCCTAAAGTTAGCCCTGGGGAGTGGGGGACATCTGGGGGGGGGGCCCCGCCATCCTTCGACATTTTTAGGCCATAAAAATTTTTACTGTATTTACAGAGGCCCCAGCTTTTTGAATCCTCGCCAACCCTTTTGGTCTCTTTTTTTTCTCACGCTTCGATTTTCGCTACTTTTTCCCGACCTGCTGAAAAAAAACATCAAGGCTGACGCCCTCCCCCGTGCCTCAAACGGGGCCCGGGTGAAGAACCCGTGTCACAACCCCATCAAATTTTTCCCGAAGGGGTTTGGGTTCCCCGTGGGCCCCCCGCAGATCTCCCCGAAAACCTCCCATGGCAAGACCTTCGTTTCCGCCGGGACTCAGGAAGAAAGGGGTTGGAATGGGGCCTATAGCTCTCTTTGGTGGTCATTTCCCGGGGGCACGGAAAGTCCTACGCTTTGATCTCCCCGGCACTATGGTGGCCCACCCTGGCCAAAGGGTGTTTAAAGGGGTTTTTAGCTCGCCCGTTTTCCCCATTGTGCTGGAACAAGGTCCCAAGGGCCCGGGCCGGCCGGGGCTCCCTGCATCCTCTGCCCCCTGCCTGAGATTCCCTGGAGCACATAGCCATGGATTTCAAACAAATGATCTTCCCGGGCCCCCCTCTGGGAATTTTTGGTCATTGGGTTTGGGTTTTTGACCCCCGGGTTTTCCCAAAAAATTTTCCCCTTCGTACCCCTCCCCGGGCCCGCCCCTCTGCTCCACAATTTTGCCCTTTAGTTCTTCCGACTTTTTTTTCCGGGTACCCTGGGTTACCGTCACACATTGTCTCCGCCGCAGTTTTGCCCAATTTTTTTTCCCGATTTTGGGGGGTGCCCCTAGGCCCGTCTGCAAGTCAAACTGGACTTTTTGGCAGCATACCCCCCTCAATCCCAAAGGGCAGGTGGAGGGGTTTTAAACCCAAATTTTGGGGGGATTTCCCCGTACTTTGTATCTGGACATCGGACAACTGGGCCGGAAACCTACTCCCCTTGGGGCCGAATTCTCGTACAAACCCTGCGTTTCGGAGGCGCCGGGGTCTCTCCTTTTTTTGTAGTCTTTGGGCCCCCATCCCCCACCCCCCCCTCCCCCTGCCCCCCTAATTCGGAGGTGCCCGCTTGTCAACGAAAAGTTGGGATATCAAGGCCATCTGGCAGGGACGCGGGCGTTTCCCCACTCGGGGCCCCTTTTCCCCTATGAAGACTAGGCTGATAAGAGGAAAGACCCGCCCCAAAAAATTCCCCCCCAGGGGACAAAGTTTGGCTCTCCTCAAGGGACGTGGGCTTGAGGGTTCCTAGTTTTCAAAAATTTGGGCCCCCGCTTTTTCCCCGGTCCCTTCAGGGGCTTCGGCAGTTTAAAAAGGGGGCGTATAAGCTCTCCCTGCCTCCATCCCTTTCCCGGGTCCCCAAAAAGGGATTTTCCAGGGCCCCTCCTTAAGCCGCTGGTCCTGAACCGTTTCTTTTCCCCGGGGAAAGAAACTCCCTTCCCCCGGAGCCAAAGTCCCGCCGCTTTTTTGAGGGTTTAAAAAACATTGGGGATTTAAAACGGTCAGAGGGAAGCCTTTTTTCCTCGTAAAATTGGAAGGGGGTTCGGCCCCGAAAGGGGAGGTCCGGGAGGGCCCGAATGAACATCCTGAATCGTAACCTCTCCTCAGGTTTCTGCATCCCTAAAAAGGAGGGGAGGGTCTAAGGGGGGGGGGACTGTTAAGGGTTGCGCCGCGGTTTGGTCCAAAGGAACCGGGTTTGACCCGTTTTCCCCCCCCCCGGGGTCATCCCCCCCCCGGCGGGACGGGGGCCGCCGGGGTCCCCCCGTCGCCCGTGGCTGCATCCGTCCCCTCTCCTCACCTGACCCCGCTCCCGGGTTGCTCCCCGTCACCCGTGGGCGGAATGCGCGAGCGCCCCCTAGGCGCGCCCCGCTCCCCTTCTTTTAGTTTTAAAGGGACAGTTTTCCCCCGGTTAAAATTGGTAAATTTCCCGGAAAGGGTGTCTCTATTTAAGTTTGGTCCAACGTCACTTCCCCGCTGGATCTTTGTTGCCCCCTGCCCTTTTAGAAAGCGTTCCTGTTAGTCCATTTGCCCCTTTCCCTGTACCAAAACCTTGCTACGTTTCTCGTCTCCGAACCTCTGCCGCCTGCCCTGCCTTATCGCCTGTCCTCGTCCACGAACCATTGCCGCCTGCCCTGACCTTTTGCCTGCCCCACCCTACGACTCTTGGATTACGTTTTTGTCTCGCTGCCCTCGGCTGCCGCCCCCAGGCAAGTTCCCCGTCAGGGGGGAAGAACCCGGTAGCCTCAAGCCGCAGGGAAGGGCCATCCCGCTTTGCGGCGGGCCCCTTTGGGGAAAACCCGGGGGCTTCTTAGATCCCGTTCCCTGGCGTGGCTTAGCTATCATTTGCCTGGGTGGTTCCTGCGGATCCACTAAACCCAAATTTCCCTTACACCTGGCAAATAAAAATCAAAAAACTTTCCCCAAAATGTAAAGGGAAAAAACTTTAAACCCTATTTATCAAAATTTAAAATTTTTCATTCAGGTTACCTAAACAATAAAGGTCTCAAGTATGAAAAAATTTTAGGGGGTTAAATTTTTTTTGTTGCCCTTTAAAAACAAATCGAGCCCCCCCTTTTATTTTCTTTTTTTGAAAGGGGAACTCTGATTTGTTGCTTTTGGAAAAACGAAGCGGTCTTAGACCCAGACAGTTTTTTATACATAATGCCCCAAAAAGGGGAAATTGTATGAATGGGCTGCGGGAGAATTCTGGCGTCAAAAAAAATGTAGTAGACCAGTTTTTTTAGATGTATGAAAGGGGTACTCCAAACTTTGGCCGTTAAATGCCCCGGGGCATTTTTTAGCGTGCCAAAGTTTTGGGGTGTTCTGGGGGCGTCGCACCACATTCGTAGAAGTAGACACATTTATGATTCTTTGATGCCAAGTCTTTAGTGCGAACAGTTGGAACAGCCAGACCAGGTTACAGGTGATGCCTGAGCCTGAGTTGTTATATTGGCACTAGACTGCGCCTGTATGTATGAACTGCAGAAGAACAGGGTCATACATTCTGGCGCAGTAAATACTACCTTAAAGCGATTTAGAATTGGTCTATCAGCGCCAGTATTCATACATGTCACCCTAAGTCCTTACAGGAGCTTTGTTATCTAAAAAAATCTTCTGTGAGACCACGGAGCTCAATTTTTATACTTACAAAGATGTTTTATAAATTATTCCAATGTATTAGTGCACTTCACTGAACCTTATAGTAGAACATGTGAAGTGAGCGTATTAAAGTAATAAATAGTAAGAACTATTTTTATGACATAGATGTTGCAGAGAATATAAACGTTTCTAGTTACCTCAGAAACAAAAAGATTTCTGCCCAACTCCTATGCAATGGGGCACATTAACTATAGCAATTCCGCCAGAATTCTGTAGCCATTTACAGTTTTTTAGACACTTTTGGAACATGTCCAACAAAGGGATGTGATTATACACAAAGGGGCATTGCTTTGTGCAAAGGCATGACTTACCATGCAACGTTGTGCACCAAAATATTGGTGTAATTATTGCAACCAACTAAGTCACTGAATAAGCAGAGTAAAGTTACACAATAGTGTCTAAATATGTGCTAGACTTATCATACAGCATTTCTTTATTTTTTAGTCCTTTATATAGCGTTGTGATAATCTGGCTCATTTTCAGTCTAAGTTTACACTGTCTAAGTATAATACAGGATACGTTAAAGTGGGCCATCTATTTGTCCATTTATAGCTTTTGTAGAGCATGGATATTTATTAATTTACTTCTCGTGGTATGTTGTCAGGTCCAACACATCCTGAAAAAAACAATGTGAGCATGATTCCAAGCCCTTTTGTTTTTTAGAGTCTACTATGTTACTCTGTTCTTGGTGACTGAGGAATTATTTCCCAGATTATATCAGAGTAAGAATAAACCCAACAGCTGCTTAACCACCCACCACAATTTCAATTCCAATTAATTACGTTTTCATTCCCCACATTAATGACCAGGTAAGCTAAAAACTATGCTACTATGTGCATAACAGCTTCAAAACATAGCTGTATGATCCTTACCACAAGTATGCACACAGACGTTCACGGCCTGGCTGAAGGGCATTGTACCCTGTGGACAGAAGCATCCTTCAACCAAACGAGTATTGGCTTTAATCAAAGCTTCTTCCTCTGGACTAAAAGACAACAACAGTCATTGTTTAAGTGTAGGCACAATTATTGTGATATAGAAATTATTACATAGTCTAAATATTTGCTGTTTCCACTGAATTTAAAGTGAACAACCATCTCTTGATACTATAGAGAAATTTATCAACCAACACATTTGGGCACCTTTTTTTATGCTACTCTTGACAGTTGACAAAAAGTCAAAGGGGCTTAGAAAAAGAGAATGGGCTTCTGTGGTCCAACACAATTACTAGAAACTGGTGGAAATCATAGTGGAAATCAGACTTGTGGCTACAAGTGCGCAAACTTTATTAAGAATAACATCCTACTCTAGCAAACATGATTGCCAGCCTTAAAAAAGCTGCCTCTACTGGTGGTTGCAGGCAGATAAAATTGTAAATTTTAGCAACATAGATTCAGGAGTTTGGAAAAATGTTAGGAAATAAAGCGTAAAATTTTGGACCCAGTGTGAAAAGAATAAAAACAAATGCTGTTCATGGGCGTCTTCAACACTTACATGGTTGCACATGTTTTTGATACAGCTGGACCTCATGCATTGTAGACTTTGTGTGAGGGGCAGGTAATAGCTAAAATAAATGAAGTTCAATAGTTTATTATAATATTTAAGATCTATAAATAAGAATTAACTATTTCTTATTGTAAAATGCATATCTAAATAGAAAAACTTGCAACATTCTCAGGCCCGAGATCTCCATTCAATGCAAACACCTTGTTCTCCACAGAGAAGAGCATAATGCTGCCAGCTGGAGACAAAGGAAATATGAACCCGGCGCTCGTGGAAGCAAATGATCCAATGTGGTATTAAAAATTAAAATTGCAATTTTATTTTTAAAACATGCAAAGGGGTTGCAAACCTTCGCACAATTAAAAACAATACATTTGAACGGAATTTAAGCATAACACTCTGAACACCAGCGCTTCCACAGAAGTCATAACATCAAGCGAGAAGATGAAAGGAATTAAAAAGAGATAACGAAACTCAATTGGACACAAGCACATTCAGACAAACACAATCAGGTGTCATCTCCTGAAATAAGGTGGTGGAACTTGATTGGATAAAGAAACTTTCAATCAACTGCATATATTGCAACAAACAACAATATTACGTAGTGTTAGAACAGCACAAAGTTAGTCAATCGAAACAAGTCGTAACATATAATGATGGCAAAACAGACAATAATTTTAAGCAACATAATCCTAAAAAAAACATTGTAGAGCGTACGATATAGAAACGTGATGTATTAAAATTAAGACACAAAAGAAATAAATAATGTAGTATCATAAGATGAGCGCAAATGTTGCAATTGGTTAGTATAAAAAGAGGTAAATATAAAACAACCAATCAGGGGACTGTGTAGTGTAGCGGGAGATACAAATACTGAATGGGGCGCGATTATCAAATGCGTCTAAATGAAACTGAAAATACTGAATTCTGATTGAATAGGAGGGTAGGTGGCTCGGCTCAAACAGCCAATAGGAAGAAGGGCTCTCTTCTATGAGAATTAACATGGTGAAAACCTAATGCGGAAATATACAGTATAACTGACTGTGATTGGACAAAAAACAGGGGCTCGGCTCTGAAGGAACCAGTCAGAGAGCGAGCAACTCTCAATAGGGAGTAACATAGAGAAAAATCAGTACTTCTTATGCAGCTAGAACGCACCTCTAGTAATGATAAAAAGGATCAATAAATGAGTTCTGTAACATCATTTAAACCCTTAGGGTAGAGAGTTTGTAGACGATAGATCCAAAACATCTCTCTTTTTTGTAGCAGCTGAAATCTATTTGGCTGAATAATATCAATAGGGGTTATCGTTAGTTGAGAAAAATCTGGTTAATGTATGTTTTTAAAATGGCGGGACACACTTTGTAAAATGTCACCTTTTTTGACACATGCCCTGTGTCCATTGAGTCGGATGTGTAGTGGCCGAGTGGTACTTCAAACGTATAGTAGTATACAAGAGCACTCTATAAGATATATCATAAAATACCTTTTGCATGTTAAGTAATGTTTGAATTAATATGTAAATTTTGAAAAGTATGATGTAAAAAATTGGGTGTTTAAAATAATGTGTCATCATCGGCAGTTTGATGTATTGCAAGGAATTCTTCCCAAGGCTCTTTGTGGAGTAGAGACATTGTGGTCAGGATTTTTAACTAAACTAGGTGCTAGGATACCTTTAATGTTTGGGGCTTTTCTATATATCAAATTAGGTTTAGCTGGGACTAAGAGGCCAAGGTAAGCATCTTTCTTAATCAGGTGCCAGTGTTTGCTCAAGATGTTTTCAATTTTTTGGTGGGAAGAATTGAATTGTGTTATCAAGGAGAATTTTGCTTGGGAGGTTTCGGTTATGTGTTTGATTTTAGAATAATTTTTGTCTTTATTGTAAATAAGACAATCTTTCTGTTGTAGCAATTTAGATTTTGTAAGGGCATCTTCTAACAATTTTTGGGGTATTTTTTCTCAAAAAAACGGGGTTTTTTTTAGGAATTGCGCTTGATTTTTAAAGTCGGAAGCCTGAGAGCAAATTTTTCTAATTCTCCGAAATTGTCTATATGGTATATTGAGCAACCATGGTTTATAGTGTGCACTTTCAAAATTAATATAACTATTGCTGTCTACTGTTTTAAAAAAGGATGCAGTAGAAAGCCTCCCATCAGTAATTGAAATTTGGAGGTCTAAAAACGCAATGTTACTGCGGTCACTGTGTACAGTAAAAGTGATCCCCCAAGAGTTATTGTTAATATTTAAAATAAAATGAGCAAAGTGGTCATAGGGCCCTGTCCAGATAATAAACAAATCATCTTGTATCTTCCCGCTTGATGTTATGACTTCTGAGGAAGCGCTGGTGTTCAGCGTGAAACACGTAAGTCTGTTCAAGTGTATTGTTTCTAATTGTGCGAAGGTCTACAACCCCTTTGCATGTTTTAAAAATAAAATTGCACTTTTAATTTGTAATATCACATTGGATAATTTGCTTCCACGAGCGGTGGGTTCGTTTTTCCTTTGTCTCCATTTCCTTATCCACCGCTGTACCTCGGCATGTGTGATCCGAAGACCCACGGCTGCCGAAACACGAGCTCAGACCCAGAGCCTCCCTAAACTACTATGAAAGTTGTGCCTCTACAATATTAGCACAACTCCCTAAGGTGAGCCTGTGATCAACTTCTCTGTTGACTTTATTATTGGCATATTTCACGATTGTGCGCCCCCTCTATTTTTCTTTTTTCCTATCTTAATGCTGCAAGCTGGAACATTCAATGTTGGAGTCTGGAACATGGCAACTATCGTAAGTACAAGCCTTGTAAAAGTCATCTGGTGACACAGTCTTGTGGCATTCCTTAAAAGGTCTTTTCATAAGAAATACAATAAAACCCATTATAGACAGCAAGTTAAAAATAAAAGTTGTTATATCTGACTTGACATAAAAAAAATCTCATAAAATGCTTACGTTTCCAAAAGTTGATCACATAAAGGTGACGGTTTGCAGGGAGTAGTTTGCACTGTGACTTTGGAGGGTATGGTAGGCCTTAAGTGACCACACTGAAGTTTCCTTGGATCTGACACAATCCAGGAGTCAACCATGACTTCACAATTTGATATGATGGTTCCATTAGGTAACATGCAGTCATCACTTTGGTTGTTGGTGCAAGTACCTGTAGAGAATGGATTTCTATGAGTTTATTCTAAAATTTTATGATTTCATTTATAATTGTTTTTTACTATTTTGCTATTCACTACAGAAGGAAACAATAGACAAACTCATCACTGTAAGGTGAAATAATAAAAAGATGGTCAGGGAGGATTAAAGATGGTGCAGAATCAATAATATAGCCAATTAACAGGGAATGTCATTGTACGTAAACTTTAACAATGCCATGTAGCTACATTCCCCTTGTCAGAATGAACTTATGTGTCCCATAACTTCACAGTGCTTCTGTATCAGCTCTGCATGGTTTGGCAGAGGTGTTTCTAGAATTCATAGGGTTCCTGTCATGATGGTGCCTGACACACCCCCGGCTTTTGGCTCTGGTCGCCGGCCATGGCCGGTACGATGTAAACCATGATTTTTAAAGTAATACCTTGGATTCTTATTCACCAGTGTGAACTGGTCCGTCTGTCCCTGTATGTTAATTGATTCCTGGCCAATGCCGGTGGCCAGGAATACTCCAGCACTCTTTAAGGTAACCGTTGTTCCTCTCTGATTGACAGTCTTGTTTCCCGATCTGGTTTTGTGTTCTTTCCACCAATCACCTCTGTTCTGTGTTCTCTGGTTCCCTATTTAAGGATGCCTTTACCAGTCACCTGTCCTTGCTATATGGTTTCCGTTCCCTATAGTTCGCCTGTATTCTTATTTGACTTTCTGTGCTCTGACTCTCTGCTTGGCTCCTGGCTATTCTTTTGTCTCATGTTTTTGTACTGCACTGCCTGTTTGTTACTGACCTGGCCTGCCCGACTTCTCTTGTTTGTTCCGTGTTTGTTTGTCTTCGTCTGTTTTCCACTTACACAGAGCAGTCATCAGTCTTCTAGTTGGGACCGACCTGGTAAGGAGTCGGGTTCCCCAAAAGGCAGGGACAGAGGTTGGGACCAGTGTCAGGGCCTCACTCGTCTGTGTCTCTGTGTGTGCCCTGACAGTCCCTAACAGTTCCAAAGCAAAATGAGATGGGCCTCCACTAACTTGTAAGAACAACCTAACTAACAGCATAAGAAGCAATTAATAATAGCACCCAAAAGGCCC
>JAODAL010042930.1:0-34342 GCA_025379985.1 Phyllomedusa bahiana | reverse complement strand
CCCTTTTTTTGACTAATGTGTTTAAAACATATTTTGGGTGCGTCCGCATTGGAGTGGGCACAGTTAAGTCATATCCCAAAAAAAGTGTAAAAAACCCAATCTCTGTCCCCCAAACTGTTCAATGTGAAGGAGGACGACTGAATCCGCAAAGTGTGGAAAGAAGCCGTCCCCTTTTAAGCGCCCAAAAAAAAAAAATTATTTTGTCATTGCCATGTGAAACCACCCTAAGAGCGACATGTATGAAGGAAGGCGCGTCAAAGTGATAGCCGTCTTTTTTCAGGGGTTTAATCCCCTGATGTATAAAGGGGTTTTTTGGCTTTATAATTGGTAAATTTCGATGGCCTCACCTGTGTGTTGGCCCTTAGGGAACTTGGGGCCAAAAATAATGGGGCAAACAGTATTAAGGTTTTTTAACAGGCTGGAAAAAAAACGCCCTGAATAGATTTTCGTGAATAGAAATTTTGGTATGATCCATTTGGGAGGATACAGGTCCCAGCAAACCTTTGGGGGCGGGCGGCCTTGCTGTATGCAGAAAAAGGGGTGAGAGCAGCAAAAAAAAATTTTAATGTATAAAAATTTTAAATAAAAAAATCTGAAAAATAAATAAAATTTTTTTTTTAAATTAAAAAAATTTGTTTTAGATTTTTTAATTTTTAAATACTTTTTTATGGGAGATTTTTTTATTTGTTTGGGATTTTCTATATTTTTATATTCATTTATATATCTATTTTTCATTAAATTTAAATAATTATTTTTTATAAGTTTGATAATTATCATAAATTATTTTTATTATTGAGGTGTAAGTGAAAAATTTTGGACATTTTTCCCCTTACAGAAACTATCTCCACTTCACTCCTCAGGCCAGGCGCCCACCCCAATACTGCCTGTCGGAGTAGTAATGCATCTATTTTTTTCTAAACCCACATTCAAAATTTTTTGGCTAAAATTACGATTTGGGGTATGACCCCCCAGAACCCCCCTCATGTTGGGCGCATTAGAAAGGTTAGTCTTACAAAAATTCGCCTAACACATGCTTAAGGGATTAAATCATTGACTGCTCAGTTAGGTGCATTGTACGCCAGAAAAAGGGTGAAAAACCATTTCATACATGTTACCCTAAATATTTCGACAGATGATGAAGCTTTGTCATTAAACAAGTATCATTTTGTTTTGGTTTTAACAGTGTTTCTAGCCCAAATATTTATTTTGTAATTTGGGGAAATGTTTTTAGCCTTTGTTTCTTGATATAAAGGCATTTTTATTTTGGGATTGCTATACCCTTTGTTCAAAAGAGTAAGTAAAAAATATGTTATCACACTTTGTGGCAAGGATTGCAGATGATCACTGCAGATGTTCATTTTTTAGTAGGATTACTGTCTTGATTGGCCGGGACCCCCCTGCTTTTGGCTCTGGCGCCGGCCACGGTGGTCGACTTTAAACCCTGGTTTTTACGTAATACCTTTATTCTGAGGGGTTTACACAGCTTTAAAATTGTAGTATTTCAGTCCCTAATTTCGCGCCGGTCGAAATTACGGCGGAATACGTTTTTCATTCGGTAATCCACAGTTCTCATAAGAACTTGGGGTTACGTCTCCTCTCCCTGCTCCAATCCGCCCAGGGGGGAGTAATGACAGTAATTAAACCCCAGCATATCCGCCGCTGGTAATGCAATTTTTGGGCCGGCGAGTCCGGCCCCCCCCTCCCGCCCCGGGGGCCCCACCAAATTTCGGGGGGTAATTTTGCCCTGCAAAAACACCTTGAACCCGCCTTATTCACCAGTGTGAACTGAGTCCTTCTTTTTTTGTGGTAATTGATTCCTGGCCAAAAGCCCGTGGCCGGGGAAACCTCCAGCACCTTTCAGTTAACCAGTGTTCCTCCCTTTATTGACAGCCCTTTTTTCTCAATCAGTTTTGTGTTTCTTTACCAATACCTTTTTTTGTGTTTTGCCTGGTTTTCCCCATTAAGGATGCCTTCACCAGTCACCTGCGCCTGCTATAGAGTTCTTTTGCTTGTAGCTAGCCCTTCCTTTTGCATTTGCCTTTTCTGGTTTTGACCCTTCTTTTCTCCTGAGTACTCTCTCTCTCAGTGATTTGGTACTGCTGCGCCTGACCGGTATTGACCTGGCTAGTCTGACCCCTCTTTATTGTGTTCTGTCTTCCTTTGTCTGTGTCTTGTGTCTGCACTTAATCAGTGTAGCTCTTAGGCCGTGTTCACACGGCTTATTCCCGATGGATTTGTGAGCCGTATTGAGCTCACAAATCCGCCGTGAATAAGGGGCGGGATGGGGCGGGCCGGAGCGCGGCGGGGGCGCCGCTCCCGGCCCCATAGACAATGCATTGTTTACGGCGCGTCCGCGCCGTAAATAATGTGCATGTCACTTTCTCCCCCCGCGGCGGATTCGCCGAGCGGGGAGGAGCGAACGGATTCCACTGTTCTCTATGAGAACT
This sequence comes from Phyllomedusa bahiana, assembly GCA_025379985.1. Classification (NCBI taxonomy): domain Eukaryota; kingdom Metazoa; phylum Chordata; class Amphibia; order Anura; family Hylidae; genus Phyllomedusa; species Phyllomedusa bahiana. The sequence continues at coordinate 31,895 of JAODAL010042930.1, read as the reverse complement.
GTGGATTACCGTAATTGCTGCCGCGGATTGGCGCCGTACTGCAGCGCAAATCCGGCGCGCGGTACGGCGCCAATCCGCGGCAGAATAAGCCGTGTGAACGAGGCCTTAGTCTTCTGGTTGGCGCCGACCTATTAAGGAGTCGGGTCCCCCAAAAGGCAGGGACAGTGGTTGGGACCAGTGTCAGGGCCTCACTCTGTTGGTCCCATAATCTCCAAAAAATTGGGAATCTCACAAGAGAACAGAGAGTGACTTTTGATCACTATATTTACTATTTTGCCATAGGCAAACTTAAACTCCATCAGTTCTCTATCTGTAAAACACTAAAACGTAACTTTTATTATGTATAACTCTTAACCTCTATACACACTATTTAAAAACCTGATTTCTAACCTCATTTAACCCTTTTTGCTTCTGAAAGAAGGAATATCTCCTCTTCTATTATCAAGTCTGGTGGAGCACCACCTATTAACAGGAGAGCCTTATATCTATTACATTCCACAGCACACTACCAGCTTCATCAGCTCCCATAAGCCCCGTCTCTTCCACATCTAATATGCATATTCATTGGGAATATAGATTTCACTGTACACAGTATATTAGATGTGGAAGAGAGGGGGTTTATGGGAGCTGATAAAGCTGGTAGTGTGCTGTGGAATGTAATACCTATTCTGCTTAGTCCGTTGTAGGTGAGCCACGCAGTTGCAATAATATGAGAGAGATGGGACGGAAGTCCATCATAGTCAGGGCTGAGGAGTTTGTTGGTGCAGTGCATTGGCACGGGCAGTACGGTAAGATGGGGGGCAAGCCTGTTATGGAGATGGCGAATCTGTCTGAGGATTGCTGTTTATGAGAGCATGGTGGCAGTTTCAGCAGGACATATTATGAGTGTGCGTGCAGGAGAGCAGAAGGGGGAGTGGGCTTTATTTGGATTCTCTGATGGCTAATTGGTGAGCACCTGAATAGAGGGTGTTCCATAACATGATATAAAAGGAAGTGAGCTTATACCACATGTGATCGGACCTCTAATCCCTGATGAAGCCAGGTTAGCTGGTGAAACATGTCGGGGAGGTCAGATATGACGTTTTAAATTGTGATTTCTCACCTCTGTCTAGAAGTGTCACCTGCTGCAGATGGTGTCACAAAGGGGCCTTATTTGTTCTGTGTCCATGAGATTAGGGATGACTGCCCAAGTAGTAGGCTTGGGATCCCTTACTGGAGCTAGTACTTTACTATAGATATAGGGCTCTCCTGTTAATAGGTGGTGCTCCACCAGACTTGATAATAGAAGAGGAGATATTCCTTCTTTCATAAGCAAAAAGGGTTAAATGATGAGGTTAGAGATCAGGTTTTTAAATAGTGTGTATAGAGGTTAAGAGTTATACATAATAAAAGTTACGTTTTAGTGTTTTACAGATAGAGAACTGATAGCGTTTAAGTTTGCCTATGGCAAAATAGTAAATATAGTCACTGTTGGTGTCTGTTCGTGAGCCCCTGACCGGTCCCTGACAATTACGTTTTCAAAAATGTTTCACATTGAGATAAAAAGTAGGCTCAATATATATTAGCATGCATCCAGTAACCATTATAGTTTTTCTTTACAAAGCACCATTAACTTCCATAGTACTTTACATAGTATAATATTGGAGTAATAAATTGTTACAATTACAATTTAGTTCTTTACAAGATACCTTAGTTAGGAGCCTTGTCCATATAAACTTTTTAATATGCAAGACATAGGGAACAGATGCAATAGAGCAAGGTAGCCCTAAAATATCATAAGAAGCCCCAGACATATCAGGTGGAAGCAGGACTGGAATAGTAGTTGAAGGTTATACACTTGTCAGAAGAGGTAAGGTTTGGTAAATGTTTAAAGCATTAGACTATAAAGAATAGCGGGTACAACCGATAAATAACGGTTGCAAGCTGAAAACTATCATGACTAAATCGAAAAAAGGAGGCAAATAGAAAAAGCTGTACAGCCATAAAAAATATTTTATTTTAACATTTTTACCACACAAAAGAGGGAAAGCTCCCAACACCTATAAAAAAAAACGGGATGGGGACTGTAGGTTTGTTCTTAAGTTGAATTTGTGTGTAAGTCGGAAGTGTGACGGTACGGTGGATCCGCTGGACCACCGCAAGCGGTGGTAGTTAAGCCACGCCAGGGAACGGAGTCTAAGTAGCCCCCGGTTTTCACCAGAGCCCGCCGCAAAGCGGGATGGACTTGCTGCGGCGTGAGGCTACCAGGTCGTTACCCCTGACGTGACTAGCTTGCGGTGGCGGCCGGGGTACTGCGTGGTACAGGATCGTAATCCAAAGGCGTAGTCAGGAACAGGCAGAAGGTCAGGGCAGGCGGCAGAGGTTCGTGGTCAGAGACAGGCAGAAGGTCAGGGCAGGCGGCAGAGGTTCGTGGTCAGAGACAGGCAGACGGTCAGGGCAGGCGGCAAAAAAGGCAAGGTCAGGAACGAACGGAAGGGAATGGTACAGGATAAGCAATATGGACACTAGGACACTCCAAACTCTCACAAAGCACACCAACAATCTGGCAACAGGCGCCGGGGGCGGATACATTATATAGGACCAGCGCCCGGCAATCAGCCAATTACCGGGACACTGGCCCTTTAAATATAAACCAGCCCTCGCGCGCGCGCGCTAGGGGGCGCGCATGCGCACGACGGCCGGGACAGACAGGAGCGCCGTTCACCGGCAGGCAGGGAAGCGGCCGCAGGGGCAGCGGTGCCCGCGGCCGCCATGACAGTACCCCCCCCCCTTAGGTCTCCCCCTCTTCTTTTTGAACCTAGCCAGGAGATCTGGGGACAGATTGCCTTCCGGCTCCCACGAACGCTCCTCAGGCCCGAACCCCTTCCAGTCGATGAGAAAGAACCGCTTCCCCCTCACTGTCTTCTGTGCCAGCACCTCCTTGACCTCAAAGATGTCATCCGATTCGGCCACAGGAGAAGGCGAGACAGATCTACGGGAGAAGCGATTCAGTACCACAGGCTTGAGGAGCGAGACATTGGAAAGGGCGTTGGGACACGAGAGGGGGAAAGGCAAGCGGAGCTTGTGGGAACGGGTTAAGCTGACGAAAGTACCACAAAAGGGCCCAAATATTTAGGGCCCAACTTGTAGCTGGGTACTTGAAAACGGATGTATTTGCCCGATAGCCACACCCTATCACCTGGCTTAAATACAGGAGGAGGTCTCCGGTACCTATCGGCCTGAACCTTAGTACGAGAGGAAGCCTGAAGCAGGGCCTGACGATTGACTTGATGTCTCGTACTTGGGCATCCACGGCAGGAACGTGACACGAAGCGGCTAGGGGGTGAGGTGGGCGGGGTTGTAACCCAAACACAATAAAAAAGGGGGCGGCTTTAGCAGACTCCGAGTCTAGGGAATTGTAAGAGAATTCCGCCGGGGGAGAAGGTCAGACCAATTATCTTGCCGGGCAGACACAAAATGTCGCAGATAAGCGCCTACGATTTGGTTGACCCTCTCACCTGCCCGTTAGTCTGAGGGTGGTACGAAGACGAAAGTCCAGCTGGACCCGTAACTGAGTAACAGAGCCCGCCAGAACTTAGACACAAATTGGACTCCCCTATCAGAGGTGATGTGCGAGGGAGCCCATGTAACCGGAAGATATGGTGGAAGAAGAGCTGGGCTTGCTGAGGTGACGTGGGTAACCCGGGCAAGGGGGACAAAATGAGCCATCTTGGAAAACCTGTCAACCACCACCCAAATGACCGTGTTTCCCGGATGGGCCGGCAGGTCCAGTGACAAGTCCATCGCAATAGGGGTCCACGGTTCTCAGGCACAGGGAAGGCGAAGCAGACCCGCGGGTCTGAGGCGAGGGACCTTGTTACGAGCACAAGAGGCACAGGCAGAGACAAAGTCCCGAACGTCTTGCATGAGAGTGGGCCACCAGTAGTATCTGGAGATGAATTTTACGGACTTGTGAATCCCTGGATGGCCCGCAGTTTGGGACGAATGTCCCCATTTTAGGATTCTGAGCCGCAAAGCAGGACGGACGTAGGTCTTCCCCGGAGGTACCTGTAGAAGGTTCACAGGAGCAGCAGCCAGAAGCCGTTCCGGAGGAATAATGTGCTGTAGGGGAGGCTCCAAGCCTACCGTATCAGAGGATCTGGAGAGAGCGTCTGCCCTGACGTTTTTTTCAGCCGGTCGGAAGTGTAGGAAGAAATTAAAACGAGCGAAGAAAAGCGACCACCTGGCTTGTCGCGGATTCAAACGCTGGGCAGATTGCAGATAGAGAAGGTTCTTGTGATCCGTGTATATTTCGATAGGGTTGAGAGCCCCTTCCAGCAGGTGACGCCATTCTTCTAGGGCCAATTTTATAGCAAGGAGTTCCCGGTCCCCAATGGTGTAGTTGCGCTCAGCTGGGGTGAAGGTCTTGGAGAAGAACCCACAAGTTCGCAACTTTCCCGAGGAGGTCTTCTGAAGAAGAACGGCACCGGCACCAACTGAGGAGGCATCGACTTCTAAGACAAACGGGCGCTGAGGGTCCGGACGAGAGAGAACAGGAGCGGAAGCGAATGCGGTTTTCAGACGTTTGAACGCCTCTTGAGCCTCGGGCGGCCAGGATTTGGTGGCACCCTTCTTGGTGAGGGAAACCCAAAGGGGTTGCCACCAGTGATGAAAAACTGAGGAATAAATTGCCTATAATAGTTGGAAAGCCTACAAAACGCTGAATGGCCCGAAGGGCCCACTGGACGAGGCCATTGCAGGACTGCTGAGAGCTGGTGGGGTCCATCTGAAGCCCTTGTTTCTGACCGATGTACCCTAAAAAGGGCAGTGAGGTACGTTCAAACAGACACTTCTCCAGCTTGGCATAAATTTTGGTGACTTCCGGAGGCGTCTGAGCACCTGGGGGACGTGGTGACGGTGGGTCTCCAGGTCTGGAGAATAGATGAGAATGTCATCCAGATAGACAATAAACAAAAACGTATAAAGGTCCCGGAAGATTCATTCACAAGGTTTTGGAATACAGCCGGACGTTACAGAGACCAAATGGCATGACGAGATACTCGAAATGGCCATCACGGGTGTTAAAGGCTGTTTTCCACTCGTCACCCTCTCGTTTGCGAATCAGATTGTAGGCTCCACGGAGATCCAATTTAGAAAAGATTTTTGCGCCACGAAGGCGGTCAAAAAGCTCGGAGATCAAAGGCAGGGGGTACCGATTCTTGACTGTTATTTTGTTCAGGCCACGGTAATCGATACAGGGCCGAAGGGTCCCATCTTTCTTCTCGACGAAGAAGAATCCGCCTCCCGCAGGTGCTGAAGACTTACGTATGAAGCCCTTGCGTAGGTTCTCTCGGATATAGTCAGTCATAGCCTTTGTCTCCGGGACGGAAAGCGGGTAAACTCTGCCTCGAGGAGGAGTAGTCCCAGGCTGCAGATCAATAGGGCAATCGAAGGGCCGATGCGGAGGCAAAGATTCGGCCTGTTTCTCGGAGAAAACATCAGCATAGTCCTGGGGAAGGAGCAGGCAGACCCGGCAGAGACTTTTGTAGGTTTGGTAACGGCAATCTGAAGGAGCGGGCGGACTGCCCGAAGGCATCGTGAGTGACAGGCCGGACCCCAACGAAGAATCTCGCCTGTGTTCCAATTCAGGGTCGGAGCATGCTCTTGCAACCAGGGGAGGCCCAGGAGGATCTCAGAAGAGGACCGAGGCAGCACGAAGAACTTCACAGATTCCTGATGTAACGCCCCAATCTGCAAGATGAGGGCGCAGTGAGAACCGAAGGGATCCTTGAGGCATTCGCCACTGACGGTGGACACGAACAAGGGGGTCTGCAGGGAGGTCACTGGAAGCCGGTACTGAGACACCAGTGCATGGCTAATGAAGTTACCGGCGGACCCCGAATCCAGGAAGGCGGTGGTCTGGAAGGTGCTGTCCGGCGAGGTTCCGCAAAGAACCGAAAGGGTCAGACGGGGAGAGGCCGCACTGACACCTAGGGTTGCCTCTCCTACGAGCCCTAGGTGCGGAAGTTTCCCGGGCGCACCGGACAGTCTCCAATGAAGTGACCGGAACCGCCGCAGTTTAAAAAACACAACTGCCTGAGACGGTCGCTGCGAGCGTTTCCCCCTGGGTAAGATGTGCCCTTTCCACCTGCATAGGTTCGTCCTCAAGAACCGTTGGCGGAGGAAGTGGAGGGCGTTGGAAGACAGGAGCTAAGCGAGGTAGCCGGCGTGGACGGGTGGACTCGCGTTGGAGACGGAGCTCCTGTTGTCTCTGGCGAACCGGATATCATCCGGGTGGCCAACTGAATCAGTTCGTCCAAGGAGGTAGGCAAGTCGCGACCGCGAGCTCGTCCTTAATGCGTCCCGAAAGGGCCCTTTCCAGAAAGTAGCCACCAGAGCCTCGTTGTTCCAGGCTAGTCCGAGGCTTTGAAATGCGGGAAATGCACAGAGTAGTGTCCCACAGTTTGGAGTCGCCCCGTCGGAGGCGGAGCATGTGCTGCGGCAGCTGAGGAGGTGCACCGGGTTTTCCTCAAAGACGGTCCGGGAAACCCCTGGAGGAAGGCTTGCAAGTTATCCCTTAGCGGGTCTCCTCGGTACCACAGCGGAGTGGCCCAGGCCAGAGCTTCGCCAGTTAGGAGGTAAAAAATAAAGGCGACTTTAGCCCGCTCAGTGGGAAATTGATGTCCCAGCATCTCGATGTGTATAGAACACTGACTGATGAAACCTCTGCACTTCTTGGGGTCTCCATCATAGCGAGCGGGGAGCGGCAGATGCAGAGAAGGTCCCGGTGCCAGAGCAGGAGGAGCTGAGGCTGCAGGAGCAACTGGTGCAGGTGGGACGGCAGCGGCCGCAAAGGGGGAGGAGGCGGGGCCGCAAGTTCTGCTTTATGGCTGCGAGCTGGTCGATGCGCTGACTCTGCTGGGCGACGGCTGTCGTAACGTCCCGGAGTTCGGGCAGAGGTACCCTGGCGGAATCCATGGCCAGATTGTACTGTGACGGTACGGTGGATCCGCTGGACCACCGCAAGCGGTGGTAGTTAAGCCACGCCAGGGAACGGAGTCTAAGTAGCCCCCGGTTTTCACCAGAGCCCGCCGCAAAGCGGGATGGACTTGCTGCGGCGTGAGGCTACCAGGTCGTTTTACCCTGACGGTGACTAGCTTGCGGTGCGGCCGGGGTACTGCGTGGTACAGGATCGTAATCCAAAGGCGTAGTCAGGAACAGGCAGAAGGTCAGGGCAGGCGGCAGAGGTTCGTGGTCAGAGGCAGGCAGACGGTCAGGGCAGGCGGCAGAGGTTCGTAGTCAGAGACAGGCAGACGGTCAGGGCAGGCGGCAAACAGGCAAGGACACGAAAAGGAGCGGAACGGACTTGTACACGGATAAGCAATATGCACACTAGGAACACTCCAAACTCTTCCCAAAGCACACCAACAATCTGGCAACAGGTGCCGGGGGCGGATACATTATATAGGACCAGCGCCCGGCAATCAGCCAATTACCGGGACACTGGCCCTTTAAATTTAAACCAGCCGTCGCGTGCGCGCGCTAGGGGGCGCGCATGCGCACGACGGCCGGGACAGACAGGAGCGCCGTTCACCGGAGCGGGGCCAGGTAAGCGAGCCCGCGTGGGGACGGGGGTGGCCGCGGGTGACCGCAATGCCCGCGCCGCGGCCCTGGCAGGCAGGGAAGCGGCCGCAGGGGCAGCGGTGCCCGCGGCCGCCATGACAGGAAGAGGTATATTTGGGATAGTTCAGGGAAGGGTTTTTACATTTGTTTTGCTGTCTGTGCCCCTGTTAAGAAAATTTCACCTCATGTGTTGCTGTGGCATGCTGGAACTTGTCATTCCACAGCTACTATCTGCTGTGGAACATGGAACTACAAGTTCCAGCATGACCCATAAGGGTGCGTTCCCACTGCACAGGACAAATACCGGTCGGTTTGCCGGCCGGTATTTGTCCTGTTTTGCGGCCGTCCCCCGGGCCGCGGGGGGGAGGGTGGGGGCGGCTTTTCTCCGCGATGAGCCCTCCCCCTTCACATTGAGAAGCACAGATTCCATGGGGACTGCTGCATGGGTTATCCATAGAGCACCATTGTGCTCATTTTCGGCCGGTTTTTCAGGCGGTCTGAAAAACTGCAAACCGGCCGAAAACCCGTGCAGTGGGGATATGCCCTAAGTCTCCGTTTGTAACTAGGGGACAGATGTAAGTCGGAACGGTGTAAGTTGGGGACTGCCTGTATTCATATTAGTAACTAAATATAATGAATAAGGCAAATAAGCATAAAAAATGAAAAACAGAATATAAACAAAGAATGATCAAATAAAGCAATAAGATCCTGCTGGATGGAGAGAACCCCACGCATATCGTTACTTAAGTTGCAGCTTCCTAAGTCCTGTTCATTGTGGGTTTAAGTGTTTTTATAGGTGTTGAGAGCTTTCCCTCTTTTTAATATTTAAAGTATGGGAGAATGTCAGATAATGTGTAGGAGAAGGAAGGTAAGGGTATGTTCACATGGCGTCTTTTACTCCGTGTAACATACACTTTTTGACACGTGTTTGGAGCCATATGTCAGACTCAAACATGTATTGAATAAATAGCAGTGTGATTTACATAGCTTTTACTTCGAAACTTGCATCGGCGTTTAGACGAGTGATCACTGAGGCGTGTCCCATTGCATCTTTCGGATAAGTTCCAAGAATTGACATGTCAATTCTTGGTCCGAAAGACGCTGCAGGAGCCCTATAATAAACTATAGGGTGCGATCCTGCTGCATCCAAACACACAATCAAACATGCGGCTGTGTGTTTGGGTACGTGTTGGATCTGTTTTACATGAGACTGCTGTAGCATTTTTGGATCCAAATTTCGGATCCAACACAGATCCAAAGTCGGATCCAAAAACGCCATGTGAAAACTCTTGTATCGTTAAAGAGGCCCTGTGACATCTCCTGAGAGGTCTATTTTAGTAAATTCTTGTGCTCCGTGTGGAATAACAATTCTGGAGCATCTTCTCTTATAACTCTGTGCTGTTCTCTTGTTGTTCCTTCTAGAAATTCATTATCAAGCAGTCAGTTGGGTGTTACAAATTGGGGGCTGGGGGTTGTCACTGCACAGTCAGACATTATCTAATTAGTGCTGACAGTGTGTGCAGGGACACACCCCTTTGAAAACTGGAATGATAACACCCATCTGACTGGTTCGGTAAGAAATTTCTACAAAGAATAACAGAGGAACAGCACAGTACAGATTTATCAGAGAAGATGCTGCAGAATTCTTATTTCACAGGAAACACAAATATTTAGTAAAATAGACATGTCAGGAGGGGTCTACAGTGGGTGAGAAGAGATTGTTATTCTAAGGGTATGTTCACACGGCAGGTTGAATACGTTTTTGGATCCGAAAAACACATTCAAAAGTGCAGTGTAAATCGTATCCAAAATGCATCCAACACGCATAGGGTGTCTGCTGCGTCAAACGGATCAAGAATTGATATGTCAATTCTTTGAACGGATACGAAAGACGCAATTACGCCGTGTGCTCGGGGGCGGGGCAGGGGTCGGGAGCGGCAGCCTGCTGGTCCCATAGACATTCATTATTCACAGCTCGTATACGCCGTGAATTATTGACTTGTCACTTCTTTCCCCGCTCGGCGTATTGTCCGAGCAGGGAGAGGAGACGTAATCCATAGTTCTCGGTGGTTTTAATATTTTGAAACCTCTGAAAATCTGATGGAAAACAGTTCACATAGACGTCAATACAAAAAACTACTGTAGTCTATACAGGTCGTTTTCTTTCTTCTTTATGATGTAAAATCTGCCAGAATCCAACAGAAAATTTACTATTGAAGTCTATGTAAACCCCTGGACTTTTGTTGCCGTGTTTTTTTGGTTTGCGTCTGCTGAAAGACTGGCCTAGTTTTTAAATAAGGCATATAAGTCCCACCTATTGAAAAACCAGTGAAAACTGCCTGAAAAACCGCCCAGAGATCCACGCCAAAATCCTCAACAAAAAACTAAACACCGCTCAAAACAACTGGTTGGAAGCCCAGCTGATTTGGACAAATAAACTGACAAAATACTCAGGCTGAAAGTGGCTTTTAGCCAAGTTTTTTTGTCCTATACAGTGTAGACCTAGCCTAAGGGTTGCGCAGTAAACCTACAACAGATTCACACAAGGATTAGCGCTATTTTCATTCATTAGGGAGAATTCTCACTGTTTCCCGTCTAAGGCCATGTTCACATGGCTTAAAACTGGACGTATTTCAGTCCATAATTACGTGCCAGAGTGCGCAAATTACGGGCTAAAAAAGTCCCAGTCATTACGGTAATCCACAGTTCTCATAGAGAACTAAGGATTACGTCTCATCTCCCTGCTCGGCGAATTTGCCGCGGGGGGAGATAATTGACTTGTGAATTACCAGCGGCGAATATGCGCCACTGGTAATGAAGGTATATGGGCCGGCGAGGTGCCGGCCCCCGGCCACACGGCGTAATTATGCCCTGCAAATACACCATGTGAACCTAGCCTAATTAAGTAACCTGTTATTTATTTTTACAGCAGACTCTTTTCTATGGCAGTGGCATATATATCGCTGTAGAAATTTCCATTGCATATGAACAGGGTGGCAGAAAGTCCTTTCAGCTTAGGATGTAAATGGTTGTCAGATTTAACTTAAATTTTGGTAGCGGATATATGCTAAAATCCACATAAACTAAGTATGAACATACCCATAGGATATTTACTTCAATTCATAAATTCAGATTTCTAATCTAGGAGTAGAAGCTGAATATGCTGTTCGGTCTATTAGCTCGCACGTGTCTCTCATTTCAGTATAAGGAGGGAATGAAGCACTGCAGCCCTTCACTTCCTCCTGGCTAAGAGAGCAATAAATGATTAGATGAATGGAGAATAAAAGAGATGCAGGTAAATCACTTGAGTATGTTACCACTCAGGGAATTACAAGCTGTTTGTGCGTCTGTAGAATTTGCTAACTAATACATTCTGTGAGCGCAGCTGCATCGCTACTGATTTAAGCAGCCAGTTATCCCTTTCTCTCTCTGCAGTCTTAGAATGGTTGCCACCTAGGCAGTAAACTATTGGCACATCCTGTATTTCCGCTAGAAGGCAGGTGCTAGTAATTAATATGTATCGGCAACATTAATTGTTTTGCGCCTGCGGTCAGAGGTATACATTGGCAAGACTCCCAGTGCAACAGGAGGATGCACCATATTCTACTATAGCTCCAGCAATAATTAACCATATAAGGACAGTGATGTCCAGGGCTGCCATAAATAATTTTAGGGCCTTATACAGCTGAAGCATCTGGGCCCCCCACTTATTACCAATTCCTATCTTGCACCATATCAGAGGACCCCTTTTTAATAAAATTTGATTGGGCCCGGCTTTGGTTAGGAGGAATGTGGCGGGGAAAGATGGTGTGAGACCTGTTTTAAGATTATGCATCATAATTACTATGGCTTCAATCTACCATCGTCTCATTCTGTGCCTCCTAGAATCACAGCTTGCCCCAGATGCCAAAAGGATATGGCATTGCATATGGGAATGTGAGGTCATCCAGGAGTATTGGGACAGAGTGGCCAAATATATGAAGTTCACTTGGGGTCTGTCTATTTTGAATTCATTCCAGACTATGATCTTTCACAACATTTCGTTTACCAAAACTTATCCGGTGGATAAGAAAAGGAAAACTTATCCCATTATCCCAGGTTCTGTCCATGTAGCCTTATTAATAACTAAGAGACTTATTCTTAAAGGGGTTGTCTCACTACAAGGATTGCTTTTTATGTTAAAGATCTTGCAAAAACAAGTCACTTTGCAATATATGTCCATTAACAGTGTCCCTACCCAATTCCTAGTTCCTCTCCTTGTATGGACTGCATCAGCTCCTCAGGTCGCTATAGCTACAGACCTGTTTGATCTATCCTGATAGGCTGCCAGCGCTGGTCGCTATAGCTACAGACCTAACTTCTACTGCAGCCTAGTAGAAGCCAGTGAACACGCCCCTGAATTCAAAGTGAAACTAAGAAAACAGGACTGAGATAAGATGAATCAATGTAGTGAGACAGCCCCTTTAAACATTGGCTATCCATCTCTGCCCCCAACCCCCAATTTCAGCTCTCACTGATTTATGAAAATTCTATATGAATGGTCTGATCAAATTGAAACAGAAAAAAGATAAGAGACAAAAAACATTTATTTACAAAATGGAGATGTTTTATTAGAACTAATTTCTCACAATAAGAAATTGTGGACCTGATGAAGATATTCCAACACACTAAATGGTACGCTCTGGAAAATCTAAAGGGCTCATTAGGACCACTCACAAGTGAGGATTTTCTGGGACTGGAGGTTGCTGATCTACTTACTTGCGGCCGAGGAGATGCAGGAGGAGTGTCCCGGCGCTAGTGGCGTGATGATGTCATCATGCCACCACTGTCGGGCAGAAGAGGAACGCGCGCGGCTGGGAAAGAGGTAAGATGAGTATTAATGTTATTATTTTTATTAATGGACCTATATCTATATACTGCCTATGGTGACCTATGTATACTGCCTGTGGGGACCTATATATACTGCCTGTGGGGACCTATGTATACTGCATGTGGGGACCTATATCTATATATTCTGCCTATGGGGACCTATGTATACTGCCTGTGGGGACCTGTGTATATTGCCTATGGGGACCAATATATACTGCTTATGGGGATCTATGTATACTGCCTGTGTGGACCTATATATACTGCCTGTGGGGACCTATATCTATAAACTGCCTGTGGGGACCTATATCTATATACTGCCTGTGGGGACCTATATCTATATACTGCCTGTGGGGACCTATATCTATATAGCTGCCTGCCGGTGGGACCTATATCTATATACCTGCCTTACTGAGGGGACCTATACACCTACCTAACTGAGGGGACTTATATACCTATAAGTAAGAAGTTACTTGAAAAGTGAGGATTCTAAGATATTTGTGTCCAAAACTTCAGGGATGAGTGTTGGCCAGGAGAAGTCAGCATGGTGATGTGGACCGGATGGGGATGAAAAGGGAACATGAACGACTCATCGGAGAAACGTCACCTGTGAGTCACTAAATATACCTGAACTGTAATCACTTATATGTGTGCAAAGTGTAATGGTTTATATTCAGTAATGGTGTGGTGGCATTTGTCAGTCACTATGTGGTGGTGATATGTGGTCATGATGTGTCGGCATGATTCAGTTATTATGTGGTGGTGATATGTAGTCATCGTGTGGTGGTATTATTCAGTCACTATGTGTAAGGGACCAGTCAGGGGCGCACAAACAGAAACAGACAGTGTAAGGCCCTGACACTGGTCCCGACCCCTGTCCCTGCCTTTTGGGGTGCCCAACTCCTTAATAGGTCGGCCCCAACCAAAGGACTGAGCACTATACTGAATAGCGTGAAAAAACAAGACGCAGACAAACAATACAAACACAAGATGGGAAGGTCAAGCAAGCCAAGTCGGTAACTATCGGGAACGCGGTACAAATTCAGAAGACAGAAGAATAAACGTGAATCAAGCATATTAAGGTAACCAGGGAGGCACAGAATAGAGAGGGTGCGTAATAGGCAAAAACAGACCAATATAACAGGCAAGGAGAGGAGACAGAACAGCCCTTAAATACCTTCCAGGAAAACTAAAGACAACGGCAATAGGAGGAAGAAACTGAAGACCAGATAGGGAGGTAGAGCTGTCAATAACCCAGGAGCAAGGTGCCAGGTTAACCCGTGGAGTGCTGGAAGATTCCTGGCCCGGGCGTCGGCCGGGAATCAATCAAGATTGCAGGGAAGAAAACCCAGGTCACACTAGTGAACACAAATGTAGACACTATGTCAGAAACCACAGCTTACGTCGCAACGGCCGTGGCCGGCGACCAGAACTCAAAGCTGGGGGTCTTTCTGGCATGATCATGACACTATGTCAGGGTGATAGAGGTCATGATGTTGTGGTATTATTCAGTCACTATGTGCTGGTAGTGGTGATATGTGGCAGTATTTGGTCTTCATTATTGGTAATATTGGCCTTGGGATTCTGGTTTTATGTAGCTGTGTGATTTGATAACTGTACAACCATTATTTTTTGTTTTTATACTCAGTATTTTGTGTTATAGCTTTTGATATATTTTTATTTATATAACATGTATCATTTGGGGTCCGGGAGGGACATATATCTTTAGACCTTTTATGTTCACCACCTGGTGTCCTGCTGCAATTAGGTGAGGGAGACTCAGAAGCCCCAGCGCTCGATCTTGATTACAGGTTAGTTTGATGATGCCATCACATCAGTCTGTTTATAAGTTGAAGTCAGACCGTACGGGGGCAGTGTACAGGTGGCAGAGACAGTAAGGGAAAGTGGGCCCCTAAAATAAACTCCTCTGGTGGGCCCTAGGCACCCCAGGCCGACACTGTGGACAGCCTGTTCAAAGTGTAACACCAACACCCTATTTCCTATACACACTCATTAGATATCCTTATAAAGGCCTTTACCATCTTACAAAATAGCCACTCTGTAAAGAAATCTGCTTTGATGTCATGATCCTGAAAAGTCACTTTTTGATCAGTCCTTTCGTGCCATAGACAGCAACAAGGACAGTAAAAAGGACTTCTGAAAAAAACACCTCATATCTCAGCTTTATTCACCTTTGTCTAGTGTGCCAATTGTCATTAATCACTTATCATTGTACTCGTTTGACTTATGTTATGTATGTAACCCCCTCGAATGTACAGCACCCTTGAATGGCGCTTTAAAATAAATAATAATAATAATAATAATAATAATAATAATAATAATAATAATAACACACAGTGCAGTTTTAATGCAGTTTTAACTGCGCTCCAATTAAACTCATTAGTAGGAGAGTTTTCCAGCACCACCCAATGCAAAGAAGTGTAATATCAAAAAATGCCTTTATTGGTACAAAAATATTAAAACCGAGCAGCACTGGGAATCAGCATTGGCTAATTGCTGATTCCCAGTGCTGCTCTGTTTTTAATATTTTTGTACCAATAAAGGCATTTTTGATTTTACACTTCTTTGCATTGGGTGGTGCTGGAAAACTCTCCTACTAATGAATTTGAATTCGGCCGCAGCTTGAGCGGATCTCCGTGCACCACCAATATTGGCAGGAGCTGGCTACAACCACTACACAGCTCCAATTAAACTGCCTTTATTATCAGCAAGCTTCTTTCACTTATCTAAACTGTTTGAAAAGTGAGTAATTAATTAATGTGTTTGTAATCTGCAAGACTTCAAACACAGTCATTGATTACTTACTTGAAACACCTTTCTGAACAATTTAGACAACAGAAAGAAGCTTGCTGGTAATAAAGGGAGTTTAATTGGAGCGCAGTTAAAACTGCACCAAAACTGCGCTGTGCGAAGGCACTCTTAGGGCATGTCCCCACGGCAAGGGTTTTCGGCCGGTTTTTCAGCCGGTTTGCGGTTTTTCAGACCACCTGAAAAACCGGCCGAAAATGAGCACAATTGTGCTCTATGCAAAACCTGTGCAGCAGTCCCCACTGCTTTCCCGACGGAAGATGTGCTTCTCAATGGGAGGGGGAGGGCTGTTTTCTGTTTTCTGTTCATCGCGGAGAAAAGTCGTCCCCCCCGCGGCCGTGGGGACGGGCGCAAAACAGGACAAATACCGGCCGGCAAACCGACCAGTATTTGTCCTGTGCAGTGGGAACGCACCCTTAGGAAGAGGGGGATTCAGAGATAACTGCTGTCATCTGTATTTTTTCTATTTTCAGTACAATTAGGCTCTTCCTTATCAGGGTATGTTCACACGACATTTTTGGATCCGTGTTGGATCCGAAAATCGTATCCTAAAACGCTTTAGCAATCGGATCTAAAACAGATCCAACACGCATCCAAATATGCAGCTGCATGTTTGGATACATGTTGGATGCAGCAGGATCGCACCATATAATTTTAAATAGGGCTCCTGCTGCGTCGTTCAGACCAAGAAACGACATGTGAATTCTTGGAACGGATATCCGAAAGACGCAGTGAGACCCACATCAGCGATCACTCGTGTGAACGCCGTTGCGTGTCTCATATTAAAAGCAGTGTAAATCACATTGCTACTAGCTGCGTGTTTGGGTCTATTTGGGGACTGACAGACGCATCCAAGCACAGCTCAAACGTGTATGTAACACGGACGAAAACACGCCATGTGGACATACCCTTAGGCACTCCGGTTAGGTGGCGGCCTCTACTTGACTACGCCAGAAAGGGCCTAGAGCTGGGAGAACGGGAGTGGCAGAGAATGTTTACTGGAAGCGGCCTGCAAACATAAGGGCTGCATTACAGAGATGTTCCCACGAAGGCATTTCTGCATTACAGGAGGCCACATAGATAACAACAAGCCAACCGAGTTACAGAATGAGGGGGCAGCGTTTGCAGACATTTTCCCCATTCATTCCTATGGGAGTGCCGTATATAACCAAGCACACTCATACGGCTATATTTCAAACTCACATAGAAATGAATGTCACAAGGTATTATGGGAAAGTAGCTGAGAAGCTCAGGCGCCCGCTATAGGATGTAACAAATCCTCAGATCGCTTTTGACCCACTGGGTCTTGAGAAATGAATGGGAAGAGGGGTCGCAAGCGTCGCCCTCCTCATTCCGTCATTAGCTGTGAGCCGACCTCAGTGTGGAAGTGCCTTGGTGGCAACACCCTTAGGGCATGTCCCCCCCAGCACGGGTTTTCGGCCGGTTTTTCAGGCCTCCTGAAAAACCAGCTGAAAATGAGCACAATTGTGCTATATGGAAAACCCGTGCACCAGTCCCCACTGCACGGGTTTTCCGCCCGGCGGTTTTGCCGCCAGCAAAACATTGAGCAAGCACATTCTTCCGTCCGAAAACCAGACGGAATCTGTGCTTCTCAATGGGAGGGAGGAGGGAGGGAGAAAAGCCGTCCCCCCCCCGCGGCCGTGGGGATGGGCGCAAAACAGGACAAATACCGGCCGGCAAACCCCCCGGTATTTGTCCTATGCCGTGGGGATGCGTCCTTATAATTTTTTTTAATTTACATATAAGCTTTCAAAAAGAAAAAACAAACAACCTAATAAATTGGGATGATGCTAGATCATCTAAATTTCATTGCATTATTGTTTCAGTGTTAGCATACTATAATGTGGAAAAATGCATCTGTCGGTATGAATCCTGCAAACTGGAACTGTCAACCAAATCAAGTGTCCATTGAAAATATCAGCGTATTTTATTTAAATGCAAACAGAAATTCACATTGTGCATGGTAATACCTAATCATTTTTTCTGCCTGAGGCAAATGGGGGATTGTTGCCATGTTTTTATTAGCCTACTCTCTTTATTCATTATCAGCTTAATAAAGAAATCACTAACTCAGACAATGGCAGTGAGATTTTAATTGCTTCTTTGTAATGTGTTTCTGTGCAATTTCACATTCTTCTGTAAGACGTGACTGTTTCAGATTGCTTCCTTAAAGAGCTGTCCCATCTTGCTGACACTTTTACCATGTCAAAAGCTAGACTATGGGGCCGGGCACACAACAGATTTTTCCAGGTGGATTTCTGCCGTGAGTTTTCATTTTGTGCTTCTCCTTTGATTTATGTGTGGATTATCCCCATTCACTTGGGTTTATCCACGTCCCTTCTACCAACCCATTTTCTGCATAGAATAAGAGATACGTCAACTACTTTTTTACAAATTCATGTTGGAAAAATCTACTCAGTAGCTTAAATAAAACACAGAATCTGCACTGTATTCATATAGATCTCAGAGCAGAATCAAGTACACACTGCACTAAAATCTGTGTAAATTCCACATGACCTTGTCAGATTCCACTGTGTGAACAGGGCCTAACAGTGGTTTCACATAAAGCTTTTTTTTTTTTTTTGGGGGGGGGGGGGGGGGGGGAATAATTGCACTGCAGTTTTTGATGCAGTTTTTTGAGCCACAGCCAGAATTGCATTCAAAGGGAATTGAAAATGTAAAGCAAAGATTTAAAGGGAATGTGTCATCAAAAAATGACTTATTGTTTAACTCACATTTTTATGTTAAACACATTTTGTAGGAATTTTTCGTTGTTTTTTTTTTATTTTCCAGATTACTTTCAATATTTTTTTTTAATAATTCTTAAGTCCTGTAGTTTTCACTTTGGCCACTAAGCCTAATAATCGTCTGACACTTCCTGTTCTGTTTAGAGAGCTTTTCAGCAGTGTGCTCATTATCAGTAAAAGCAGGGTCACACTGAAAGGAGACACCATTGTGTACAGATAACACAGAATCCACCAGTCACAAGAGGAGATGTCACAGCTCCCCCTCTCCCCTCCCTTCACAGTGAAAACTCTCCTATACAAGTCTATGGGACAGAAACTGTCTTAAGAATCCTATGGGCATGAAGCTGCTGTAAAGCATCTCTCTGACTGCTGTTAAAGCAGTGCAAGCAAGAATGTCTTCCCCACAATCATATATAGATGGCTGAATAGAGAAATCTACAATCGGGAAATAAAAACGACTGAGAGGAAAAGAATATGGATCAGGGGCTTGATTTAATAAGTAAAAAAAAAAAATTGGCGACATATTCCCTTTAAGCTCTGAATTCTGGCGCTGAAAATGTTAGCGTTCCTCATTGAAAATTGCACGCTTGTAAGTGCGGAATTGAGATGAGGATATGACACTGATTTTCCAAGGCAGACTTTTTGCCTCCTGTTCCCTATAATAGGTGGTGGGGAATTCGCCTCAGAGAAGTGACGTCAATTCTTTGCGCTGTTTGCCATAGGGAATAATAAAAATCGGAATGCAATCAGATTGGACGCTGATTCTGAGGTAGATTCAGCACTGAACCCACCCCAGAATCAGCATCCAAATCCATCGTGGGAATGTTCCCTTAGGATATGTTCACACGGCGTATTTTGGAGCGCTTTACGCCACATATTTTGAGGCGTTCTGCGCTTAATACATGGGGGAAATGCGCCCATAATCACGGTAATCCATAACTCATAGAGAACTATGGAATAAGCCTCCTCTCCCCGCTCGTACAATTAGCGGCGATTACGCGCTGCGAGTAATACATGTCTATGGGGCCGGCCGTAATGTATGTCTATGGGGCCGTACTGTACGCGCCGCAGTACATCGTGTGAACATACCCTAAGGGTATCTCGCCCTTATTAGAGCGCAAATATGCGCCGAAATTACGGTAATCCATAGTTTTCATAGAGAACTCCTCTCCTCTCCCTGCTCATACAATATGATCGTATTGTACGCACGGGGAGATAAGTGACATGTCAATTACATGCGGAGAATACGCGCTGCGAGTAATGACTGTCAATGGCACCGCGGGAGTACGCGCGTATTGTGTGTATTTTTAGTTTTCTCTCCAGCATTTCTAAGAACCCTATTAGGATAAATGAGACAGAGAAATTTCTGCAGTAAGTTTTCTAAGCAAGAACGTATCTGTATCAAAAGGCTTAGAATGTCCTATAGTTTGTATGGAAGGATCACATGAGCATATATTGACTTAAAGGGAATCTGTCGCCATTTTTTTTTTTTTTACTTTTTAAATCAAGCCCGTGATCCATATTCTTTTCCTCTCAGTCGTTTTTATTTCCTGATTGTAGATTTCTCAATTCGGCCGTGTATATATGATTGTGGGGAAGACATTCTTGCTTGCACTGCTTTAACAGCAGTTAGAGAGATACTTTACAGCAGCTTCATGCACATAGGATTCTTAAGACAGATTCTGTCCATAGACTTGTATAGGAGAGTTTTCACTGTGAAGGGAGGGGAGAGGGGGAGCTGTGACATCTCCTCTTGTGACTGGTGGATCCTGTGTTATCTGTACACATTGGTGTCTCCTTTCAGTTTTACCCTGCTTTTACTGATAATGAGCACAGTGCTGAAAAGCTCTCTAAATAGAACAGAATTATTAAAAAAATACTGAAAGTGATCTGGAAAATTAAAAAAACATAACCAAAAATTACTAAAAAATGTGTTTAACATAAAAATGGGAGTTAAACAATAAGTCATTTTTTGATGACACAGTCCCTTTAAAGAAGTGTCCTAGTGAAGGCCACAAACGCCGCCTTATTGTGTAATATGGTCGGCTGGTACCTAGCTAAGAGATGACCTGTAACTAAAAAGTGCCTTCGTGGGAACACCCTTTTAAGGGTTGTCCTATGAAAACAATCCTTGCTCTAGAGGATTAACTGCCAGATGGCATTGCAAAGTAGTATTGATTGAATGTATAATGCAAGGTGCAAAGTCCTGCTATGGTGGGATGGTAGAGATAATTGTTGTTTAAAAAGCAATGTAAGGGGTTTATATATGGGTTATACCAATCCTTTTGTGACAGAGTATCCCCAAATTTACAGTTGCCTTTTAGGTGCATTCTATTTCTTGCCAACTTACCAATAAATGGAAACATAAAATACAAACTTGAAATGCATTCCACATTACCCTCATAAAAGTGGCAGCCACAGGGCATTTCGTGCTGGACATTATATACCAGCTCCAGCAAGCACAACTTATCCTTATACCTGCTGATGCCCCAGTGACTGACGATGCCAACACAAATCACATTTTCAGCATTTGTTAGTCTCTATGTTTTGAAGGTAATCTATCGCCAATGTTTTTATGTATTAAAACAACATACCAATACATATTCATTTTTTTCTTGTTTTTATTTTCTGATTGTAGATTTCTCAATTCTTTTGTCTGGATATGATTATGGAGCAGGCATCTTGCCCGAGCTGTTTTTAACAGCATTCAGAGAGATGCTTTACAGCAGATTCATGGGCATAGGAGCCTGTGAACAGGAGCAGACCCATTGACTTCTATAGGAGAGTTTTCTAGTTTTCTGTGACCTGGGAAGAAGTCAGTGGTTGGGGAGGACGAGAGGGGGGAACTGTGACTATCACCTATTGTGACTGGTGGATCCTGTGTTAGCTATACATATTGGTGTCAACTTCTAGTGTAATCGTGCCTGTGCTGATAATGAGGAGACTGCTGAAATGTTTTCTCTACAGAACAGGGAGTGTCAGACTATTATCAGGCCTAGTGGCCAAAGTGAGAACTACAGGACTTCAGGATTTTAAAAAAATAATGATACTATACTCCAGTGTTCCCCATTGGTTAGCACAAGCAGCTGTAACCTTCCATCTGCAAGAGTTTAGTTGTTACTTATGTGTTTAACATTATTATTAGACATAATTACTTCTGTTTGGATATGGAATATTCATATCTACAAGTGGTGGGTGCACCAATGGCAATAACATTTTATGGCATGGTGCGAATATCAGGTCATATTTCTGATTCTAGTCTAGTACAGGCAACATATTATATGGTGTGGCCGCTACATTGATGACCTTCCAATGGTGTGAGATCACAATGCAGCATCCATACTGGATTTTTTTTATCTGTATAAATCTCAACAAAGTTAATCTGAGATTTACCAATGCATGGCATAGTGGCACCATTTCATTTTGGGATCTTACTCTCGTGGGTGACGTTAGGGAGGGCAGTGTGTTCATGTCATTATACAGGAGTCTCAATGCAGGAAATACTATTCTTAGACCAACAGCTGTCATCCCATACATACTGTCACATTCATCCTGATTGGAGAATATACCAGGGCCAGGAGGTCCTGCTCCAGAGATGTAGATTATCATCATGAGGAAAATAATATATAAGGCTCAAGCAAAGAGAATATCCAAATTGGATGCTTAAAAAAGAAAAATCACGGGTAAACAATAAAACACAGCTCAGTTTGTTACAGAATCAATCCTCTGACAATAAATCCTCTCATAGGTCAGATAATGCCAAAAAGAATTTTTTAAATGTGGCAGTAGCAGATGTGATATTTATATATGCCCATAGAACTCACAAAAAAATCAAAATTTCTAGTATTACCAACTTTATAAACTGTGATACACACCATGTGCTGTATGCTATTGAATACATTACCTGTAATAAATTATACATTGGATGCACTATTAGCAAATTAAACAGACGTATCATAGAACACATACAAGGATCGTTATAACTACCATCTCAAGTAAGCACTGTCCTTCTTCTGGTGGTAGTTACAATGGTCCTTAGGGGTAAGAAAATCTTTATCTAATTCCTATTAATCTGCACTATATTCCAGTTGGTGCAATATTGAGTATTATATACTTTTAGGTTGTTATATACCATAATAATAATTTATACTATTTTAGAATTGCAATCATTTTATATGATTAATATTATGGTCTTTTCAATTCTCTTTATTTACATTGTCTTTATGGTGGATATTATATACTATTTCTGATGATGTCATATATAAGGAGACTTTATATATATTTTTTGAATATTGATTATATACCTACCTCTACCCGTGGTGATCCTGTTCCATCCCCCATTCCTCAGTGGTAAATTACAGGTGCTATCTCTTTATGTATTTTCAACCTTTTTTGATTCAAAATAAAAGTTATATATTTTATGCTGGTATTTTTACTTTGTACTATTTTTTTGGGAACTTTTATGATTGGTCATTAAATATGGTGCATGTGGGCAGTCTATTACAATCTGATCAAGAACTGCAAGTGGTTTGAAATGCATAAGCGTGTTGTTGCCTGCTGCCCAGGGCCGTCTCTTCCATTGGGCAGGGTAGACA
The DNA here is from genome assembly GCA_025379985.1 of Phyllomedusa bahiana. Taxonomy (NCBI): domain Eukaryota; kingdom Metazoa; phylum Chordata; class Amphibia; order Anura; family Hylidae; genus Phyllomedusa; species Phyllomedusa bahiana. The sequence continues at coordinate 9,235 of JAODAL010042930.1, read as the reverse complement.
GTTGCTCAGGGGCCCCACGAGCACAGGGGGCTCTTCAGGACCACCTACCCTGCCCAATAGTGTGACTCGGCCCTGCCGTGGCTATATTTCCTAGGCCGACAGCCCATAGACTTCCAGCCTAGGAAATCCCAGGAGCCATGTCACGGTGTAGGCAGCGTGATGACGTCACGTCACTCACGTGGAAAACCAGCTCCCAGAGTGAGATATTTTTACGGGGGGAACTATATAACAACCGGGGGACTATTTTTCAAAAAGGGGCCATATAACCTTTTAAGGGCTATTTTCTCCCAATGCCCAAAAAACCCTGGGGGGGGCCCAAATATTCAAACGGGGGGCCCATATAACCTACAGAGGACTATATTCAAACAGGGGCCCCATTAATCTACAGAGGACAATATTCAAAACGGGGGGCCATTAACCTATGGGGGACTATATTCTAGGGGGCCCCTTTTAATCCACGGGGCCCATATAATCTACAGGGGTCAAATTTTCTACGGGGGCCCAAATATAACCGGGCAGGGGGCAAATAAAACCTACAGGGGACTATTTTCCCTACAGGGACCCCACCCTAACCTACGGGGGCCCTATATTCAATAGGTGGGCTATTTTTTAAACGGGGGGGGGGGGGCTTTTAAACCCTTACAGGGGGGGGCGATTTTTCTCAAGGGACCAAAAACCTACAGGGGGCTAAAAATTCAAATAGGGGGGTTTATAAACCTATGGGGGGGGGCTTTACCCCTAAAAAAGGGGAACCTAAAACCACAAAATTGCCATATAACTTACAGGGGGCCCTTAACCCAAAAAGGGGCCAAAACATCAACAGGGCTTAAAAACCTAAAAAATGGGATCTATAACCTAGGGGGATCAAAAACCAAACGGGGGCCATATAACCCCCAAGGACGCCCCTAAAAAACCTTTCCCAGGGTGGCCCATAAACCAACGGGAAAGGCCTAAAACCCCAAACAGAGGGGCTATATCCAGAGGGGCCCATAAACCTAAAAGGGGGGGGGCCTATAATCTATGGGGCCTAAAAACCCTAAAGGGGACCAAAAACCATTAACGGGGGCAAAAATCCTACAGGGGACAAATAACCAAACAGTGGGTTAAAACCTACGGGGGGGGGGCCCATAAACCCCGCAGGGGGGCTTAAAACCCAACGGGGGCCCTTTTTCTACAGGGGGGGGCCCTATAACCACAGGGGGGCTAAACCTACGGGCCTAAAAACCTACAGGGGGGCCTATAACCTACAGCAAACTGAAACGAAAACCCACGGGGGGGGGCAGCTTATCTACCTACAGTGGGAAACCCTATATACCAAAACCCCCACAGGGCTAGAAAACCACTTATTTAAATTGGGGGCAAAAAATTATTACCAAATTTCCCCCCAAAGGGGGGGGGGGGGGGGCCCCAAAACGGGGTAGAAATCTAACAAACCCTAAAAAATTGAGTTCAAAGGAAAAGGGGTTTAAAACTCCAGGGCCCAATCGAAAAAAGGGCGGAAAAAAGGCCAGGGAGAAAAAAAAGGGAAAAAGAAATGTGTAGGGCTGGGGGGGTGGGATCCCCCAACCCAAAACCCCCAAAAGGCAAAGGGGGGAAAAAAGCCCAACGCCAGGGAACGGAAAAAAAGGGAAACCCCCCGGGGTTTTTCCACCAAGCCCCAGGCCCCCCCCCAAAGGGGGAAAGGGACTTCCCTGGGGCGGGGGCAAACCAGGTCTCCCCCCCCCCCCCCGACTTGATTTCCCTTCCCGGTGGCCCCCCGGGGGTGCATGCGGTGGTACAGAATCGTAGTCCCGAAATCTGGGGGTCTTGGGCGGGCCAGAAGGCCCGGGGCCGAGGGCAAGAAAGGGTTTTTCGGGGTTCGTGGACAGGCAAAAGGTCAGGGAAAAGGGGGGGCAGAGGTTGGGGAGTGGGGGAAACATAGCAGGGGGCTGGAAAAACCCGGTAAACCGGAAAAACACCTTTAAGGAACCGTTTTTCCAAACAAAGGCCGGGGAAAACGAAAATCCAGCGGGGAAGTGACGTGGGTGAAAACACTAATATAGGAAAAAAGCCCCGGAAAACCCCGGGCGAAAAGCCCACTTTAAAAATTCAAAAGGGGGAAAAAACCCCGCCCCCACCCCGGCCCAGGGGGGGCGCGCTTTAAGGGGGCATTTTTTTCCGGCCGGGGGGGGGACGAAACCCGGGAACGGAGCGAGGCCGGGTTTAGGGGAAGGAAACCGGGGCCCGAAAAACCCGGGCCAAAGGCGGCCCAGGGGCGCCCCCCTCCAGCAAAGGGACCCCAAAGGGGAAGGGCGGGTGCGACCCGCGGTCCCCGTGCCCGGACCGGGCGAAACCCCCCGTTCCCAAATCCCCCCCCCCCCCCCCTTGGGTTTTTTCCCCACCTTTTTGGGGGCTGCAAAATCTGGGGAAAGAATCACGAACCCAGGGATGTTTTAGAATTCGGGCCCTTTCCCAGGATCTCCCCTTTGGGTCCAAAGGGCCCCCCCCCCAATCCACGAGGGAAAAAACCGTTTTCCCCCCCTTAAACCTTTTTTAAATAGAAAAAAAAGCCCTTTTTAAAAACCCCCTTCAAAAAAGTAAAGGGATTCGGTTTAACTTGGGGAAGGTTTCATTTTTCCTTCCCGAAAAACCCGGGTTTTCAAACCCAAAAGGCCCTTAAAAGGGTTACATAAAAAGCTTTGGGTGGTTTCCTAGAGATGGGGGCCCAAACAAAGCCTTGTAAAAATTCCCCCCCCGGTTCAACTGCCGAAGAAACCTTGGGGGGGGCCGGGGAAAGCGGGGGGCCCAAATTTAAGACAAGGGCCCTTCAGGGCACATATCTTGGGGAGGGGACAAACTTCCCCCCCCCCGGGGGAAAAAACCCGGCGGGGGAAAGGGTCTTTCCCCTTTTTTTGGGCCCGGGCCGAGAACTTCAAAAACCGGGCGGGGACCCCCGAAGTAGAAAACCCAACGCGTCTCCTGCCAAGGGCCTGAAAATCCCGAAGGGGGGTTTTTTTAAAAGGGCCGGGGCAAAAACCCCGCTCAAAAAGGAAAGGGTGAAGGGGGGGGGGGGCGGGTGGGGGGGGCCCATAAAAAAAGAAAGGGGGGGAGGGCCCGGCATGTTTCCCCTTCCCGATGGGTTTAAAAATTACGAAAAAAATTCAGCCCACACCCAGCTCGGGGCCCAGTTGCCCCTTAACGCCCGGGGGGAACACAAAAAGTGGCCCCAGGTATTCTCCCAAATCGGTTCAAAAATCTCCCCCCCCAACCTTTCCCCCCATATCCCCCTTTTAAAAGGGGGTTTTTAGGGCCCGTGAAAAAGGCCCCAACTTGTTTGGGAAAGGGAACGGGCCCCCCCAATGCCCCCCCCCCCAAAAAATGGGGAAACAAATTTGAACAACCGGGGGGTCGAGCCAAATGTGGAGGGTGGGTCCAAAAACCCCCGGGAAAGATTATGCCGGAAGAAAAGTTTAACCCAAATTTGGAGGGGCAAACGGCCGGGGGGCCAGGGGAGGGCCACAAAGGGGGGACATTTTGGAAAACCCCCCGGTCCCGTAAAACCGACCCAGATACTAAATTTTCCCAGAGGAGACGGGAAAGGCCCTTGTAAACGAATTTCCAAAACCCCCCGCTAGGGGTGCCCCCAAAGGGGACCCCCGGGAAACGGGAAGAAAAAAAAAGGGGCAAAGAAAATTTTTGGGGGCCATTTTGGCGGGGGGGACCTTTTTGGGAGCAAAAGTGAACAGGCAAAGGGGAAAAGGGTCCTGCCAACCCGTGCTGGGGGAGGTGGGCCCCCCCAAATAGTCCCCCGGCGAGTAAAAGGGAAATGAAAATTTTTCCCGAGCCCCCGGGGATGACCATCCCCAAAAAGGGAAGCTATCCCCCCCCAAACACCCAAAATTTTTTCCTTTCCCTTGAGTGTTTTACCCGGAAAACCGGAAAAAGTTTTTTTTGCCCGTGGGAATGTTTTGGAGACCTCCCCCGGAGACCCAAACGTGAAACCAAAAAACCGTTGGGGGGGGAAAATAAAGTTTTTGAAAAAGGGGTTTTTCTTCCCCCCTAAAAACCCCCGTTCCGGGGGGGCAAACGGGGGAGAGGGGGCATGGGGGGCCCTTGAACTATTTTTTCCCCTCAGCGGGTCGGAAATGTTTTAAAAAAAAACCAAACCCCGAGAAAAAAAAAAAAAAAAACCACCCCCCCCCCGGGGTTTTTTTTTTTGGGGGCGGGGGTTTAAAGGGGCCCGGGGTTGGGGGGGGGCCTTCTGAAGGTAAAAAAAAATTTTTTTTGGTCTGAAAAGGGAGGGGCAAAATTTTGGGTGCCCCCCCCCCCCCAAAAGGCCCCCCCGGGCCAAAAAAAAAGGGCCCCCTCCACCTTCCCCCCCTAAGGGCTAACTTGATGGCCAAAGTTCCTGGCCCCCAAATGGAAAACTTTTTCCGCTCACCCCGTCAAAAAGGGTCTTAGAGAAAACCCACAGGGGCGAATCTTGCCTTTGGAACTTCTCTGTGTGGGGCCCCCCGCCCCTCCCCCAAACGGAAAGGAAACCCACCCCCAAAAGAAGGGCCCCCCTGGGAATCGGGCTGGACCAAGACAGGAGCAGGGGGAGAACCCAAATTTTTAGATCCACAAACGCCTTCCCCAAGGCCTCCGAGGCCAACATCGGGGGTTTCGCATTTTTCCCTAGAAAGGGCCCGAAAAGGAGCCACCAAGGGGGGGAAATGGGGAAAAAAGTTGCCGGTAATAATTTGGGGGAGTCCAGGAAGCGCTGTTAAACCCCCGAAACCGACAGGACGGGGGCCCTTGTAGCACCCCCCAGAGAGTTTTTGCCGGGGCCATCTTTAGGCCTTGGGGAGCCCAACTATGTACCGGGAAAGGGGAGGCCCGGTCCAAGGAATAAACATTTTTTCCAGCTTGGCGTACAGTCGGTTTCTGCGCAGACGTTTCAGAACCTGGCGTAAATTTTGGGCCCCCTTTAGGGCAGAAGATTTGGGAAAATTTTAGGATGTCATCAAAGGGACACAAAGACGCAGGTGTACAAAGATCCCCGAAGACAACGTTGACGATTCTTGGAAAACCGCTGGAGGGAATTTAAAAGGGGCCCAAAAGGGGAAACCGAGGTACTCAAAAAAGTCCCCTCCGGATATTTAACGCCGTCTTCCACCGTCCCCCTCCCGAATTTACGAGGTTATAGGGGTCCCGCCCCGATCCCAAATTGGAAACCTTTAAACCCCCTTGGACGGTCAAACAGCTCTGAATCAGTGGGGGGGAGGGGAGCGGTTTTTTTTTCCGGAAATTAATTTTGACCCCCCGTAAATCCCATAAAAAAACGGAAAGGAGGGAACCACCTTCTTCGCACAAGAAAAACCCGGCCCCGGCTGGGGAGGAGGACTTACAATGAATCCTTTCCCGCAGGTTCTTTCCCCAAGTAGGCCCACATGGCCCGAATCTCTGGCAAAGGACACGGGGAGAAAACCCCCCCCCCCGGGGGGACTGGTTCCCCGGGGGAGGCAAAAGGACAGTCCCCCTAAGGCCGATGGGTGGCAGCGAATGGGGGTCTTTCCCCGGAAAAACAACCCTAAAGTCCTGGGAAATTTACCCGGCCCCGGGAGGCTGGGAAACCCCTTTGAAAAACGGAGGGGGAGAAGTGGGAGCCCCCGGGGGTGGTACCTTCCAAAACCCTGGTTCTGGCATTCCCGGGCCCCAAAGCAGGGAACCCTTTTTTTCCCCGCTTTCCCAAACAAGCGTAGGGGGGTGCGTTTTAGCCAGGGGAAACCCCAAGAGGGTCGCCGAGGAACAAAGGGGGAGGGAATTTGGGAAACCCATTTTTCTCCTTTTGTACGGCCCCCCCACAACGGGTGTCACTGGCCGGGTTTCGTACTGGATTTGGGGGCACTGGAGGAAATCCCCCCAAACCCCCAAAAAACTACCTGCCAAAAAAAAAGCGAAGGGGTTTTTCCCCGCCGGACAACAGGGAAGCGGTACCCCCCCGGGTTTTCCAAAGAGCAAGGAAAATTTCCCCCCCAAGCCTGAGTCCAGGAAAACAGAACTTCCCCAAAAGACGGGCCAGCATAGTAATTTACCCCCCCGGCAAAACATAGACGTGGAGAGGGAAACTGCCCTAGGGCCCGCCCTCCCTTACCCCCAAACCCAGGTGTGAGCTTTTTCCCCCCGGGTGCTTTTGGGGCATAGCGGAAAAGCTTCCCGCGAAATGGTCCCGGGTGGCGCATTTGAGACAAGCTTTACAGTTTGGCGACCGGGTTTCAGCTCCCCCCTTCAACCCCAAAAAACCTTTGGGCCCTGTCCCGTTTTCATGGGTTTCCAAACCCCCAGAGGCTTGAAAGGGGCAAAAATGGAGGAAGTTAAAAACCAGGGGGGGGAAGGGGAAAACCGCCGACGGGGGCTGCCCAAAGTTTTCTTTTTCCCGACCACTCTTCCTGCCTCCTGCAACGTTGTAACAATTTAGTTTTCAAGCAGGATTTAGTTTACTCAGGGGGGACGGGGGGTCTTTTTGCGCCCAAAGCTTTCCCCTTTTTCCCGGGGTTTACCAAAGGGCCCCCTTTTTTAAATGGCAAAAAGAGGGCCGGGATCATTCCAAAGTTAGCTCCGAGGCCAGGGGAAAGGAAATGTAACCGGGAAAATCACCCCCCGAGGAGTCCCCCTTGACGAAGGCTTTAAGAAGGGGGGGGCTCCCGCAGAGGAAGCCCCGCGCCCCGGGTTTCCCCAAACGGGGCGGGGAAATTTCCCGGAAAAAAAGGGCCGTAATTTTCCCCAACACAGGATCATTCCTGTCCCAAAAGGGGAGTCGCCCAAGCCAGGGGCCCTTTCCCCGGGTAGTAGGGTCACCACGAAGGCCACCTTAGAACCCACCGAGGGGAAAAAGATCCCCCATCAGTTCTATGTGGGATAGAGCAAATGGGTAATGGAAACCCCGGGAAAAAGCTTTTGGGGGCCCCGGCAAAAACTGATGGGGAAGGGGGCCGAAAACTTGGGGCCCACGGTTTGCCAAGGGGAAAGGCTGACGTAGACAAGTCACCCCACCCGGGGCCGCGGTTTGGGGAAATTTTCGGGGGATCGAGGAGCTGACGCAACAAAGGGGGAGGGGGCTGGCCCCCCCTGCTGGCCAGTTTTGCGATTTTCGCGAACGGGTGGGCAAAACCCAAAGTCGTAAAAATCCGCGAAAGCTTTGGGAAAGGGGCCAAAACCCCCTTTGGGGGGAAAAACCCTGGCTGGATCTAACTGTGACGGGTGGGTAGTGGAACCCCGACCACCCCAAGCGGGTGGCATTTTAAGCCACCCAGGGAACGGAAATTTTAAGTACCCCCGGTTTTTTTCCCCCAGAGCCCGCCGCAAACGGGGATGGACTTGCTGCGGCATAGGCTACCAAGTCCTTTCCCTCCCCCTGACGGACTTTGCTTGGGGGTGGAGGGCCGAGGGCAACGTGGGACAAAAAATCGAATTTTTGAAGAAAACGTAACCCGGGGGGGCCCAAAGGGCCAAAAGGGGGCCAAAGGGGGCAAAGGGTTTATGGGCGTGGACAGGGAAAAAAGGGCAGGGGGCCGGGGAAGAGTTCCCGGGGTTTGGGAAACATACGAGATCTGGTACAAAGAAAAACAGGAAAAAAACTTTTAAAGGGAAAGCTTTTACTAAGGCTCGGGGGAACGTAAAATCCGCAGGGAATTTACTTTTGGGGCAACACAATATAGGAACCGCGCCCCGGGAATTAAACCCAAAATTAAACCCGGGGCAAATGTCCCCCTTTTCATTCAAAAAGGATGAGCCAGCGCCCCAAGGGGGGGCGCATGCGCATTCCGGGCCGGGGGCATGCGCAATTTCCGGGGCCCCCCAAGGGGGCGAGGAAACCCGGGCGGGAAACGAGGCCAGGTGATAATGGAAAAGGGTGGCCCGCGGCCTGCCGTGCGGCCCCCCCGGCAACCCCCCCTCTTCCCCCGGGGGGCCCGTTATGGGGAACGCGGGGGCGGGCCCCGCGTTCGTGGGCCCCCCAAACCCCAGCGGGAACCCCTTACAGAATATTCAGAGAACGACTGATCAATAGGAAATTTTCCCCGTGGTCTCTTTTGGGTGTCAAAGGGGGATTTTGCATCTCCTTTTAGATCATAAACTAGTTTCTGCCCTTTGAAGGTGACGGGGAGCTGGTGTCTGCCCACTATGTTTTTCCTATTTGAAGGTGTTGCATGTTATAATTTTGTTACCGATAATGTTATGTATATTTTTCCCTGTAGGGGTTGTTTTTTTTGGGGGCCCCCAGTGCACAGCTCTGCCCAAGGGTCCATAATGCTATTAAGACAGCCCTGCTGTTGTCCCACTTTAAATGGATTTATAATAATAAAAAAGATTTTATGGATATTTCAGGTGCTGGATATTGTACCTTTTTTATGTTATCTGTACTCATTGGTGTCTCCTTTTGTGTTTAACCTGCCCGTGCTGATAAGAGGGGACACTGAAAGCTTTCTCTACAGAACAGGAAATATTAGTTTTTTCAAGGCCCTTTTCCCCCAAAGTGAAAACTACAGGATTTCAGGACCATAAACTCTTAAAACATTGTGTTTAACATAAAAATATGAGTTAGAAAAGGTAATTTTCTGATAAAACATTCTGTTTAAGTATTTTTTTTCATGTTTTCAAGTTATTCTAGTTTTATGCTAGCTTAGCAATGGTGTGTAGTATAAATTACTTTCCTCCTTTTTCAACTTCTCAATAGTGATTTAAAGTGACATGTATGTATTTTGGCGCTCAGACACCATTTTTTTGCACGCAAATTTAAAAGCATAGAAAAGAGTCCTGAACTATGAACCTTTTACTGGGGGGTCATAGATCAGCATTCCTAGTACAAGGACACTTCTGTTCCCGGTAAACCCCACTTTTTAAAAAAATGCTTCTTACCTTTTCAGGTTTTGTCGACTCGCATTGCCCCTACAAACCCTCTTTATACACTGAGCTTTTTTGGGGGCTGATGTTGTTTCCAAAACCGTGGCTTCCCAAATCTGTGCCATTTACAAAATGTGGACTTTTTTATGCTATTTAGGAAGGCCAATATTACATCTTGCCCTTTTTAGTGGGGGTCCCTTCAGTTTCAATTATCTGTGCAACCTAGGGAATGTTTAATGAATTACTCATGTGACATGCTTTATTCATTGTACTAGCCTACGTTATTTCAGCAGTTACCTACCTTGGGATCAATGTATTCATGTTTTTCTGAAAGTTAATTTTTTTCTAGGAGTTCCTTCATTTTCCCCTTGTA